>CAXARX010000806.1:0-24630 GCA_963971425.1 Bryoerythrophyllum caledonicum | reverse complement strand
CGGGTGTCACTGTTGTGCTCATTCTAGATGCTTCTTCTACTGAGTTATAACAACGTGGGTCTTCAACAACAGCGTCACTTTCCTTCAAATCAACCTTTTAAAAAATTCCAACACTCAAATCGTTAAACTTCAAAAATCATCATGATTCAAAACTCATCTACTCTGATACAAAACCTAAACCTAAACCTAATCCTTCAACCAATCAGAAACAAACCCCTCAACTATCAATTCAACCCACGAACACTCAAATGTGATTGTCACACAAAAATCAATATTCAGAAACAAACCAGATATTCACAATTGGGTGTTCGCTTTGAATCGCTAATTGGAGACGTCACACGGGCTCGTTTCGCCTGCATTCACACAAACCCACCAAAAAAAATCCATCAGAGCGCTCAAAATATACGCACGGACACTTGAGCTGACAGCACCCAAAAAATACTAATGCAAATCAAAAGTTCACGCCCAAGCGACTTAAACGCCCAATATAGTAATCTGCATCACACGGTAGCATTTTCTCGTTTTACCTCGGTTTTCTGATTGCAGTACATTATTTGAAAGCTCTTGTTCTATACTACAATTCGACAGTGTCGAGCATGTTAAACTGAAGTAATGTTCACGCAAACAGATGATTCTGAGCAGGGGATTCACTTTTCCTACATCTACCAAAAAGCAAAAACGAAAAAAAAAAAAAAGAGTCATGGCGATGCCAAACCGACCTGGCGGGAATGCTGCGTCGGCGGAGATGGGTGACGAGACGGTGAAGAAGAAATAGGAGGCGGTTTGAGAGTGTGGGTGTTCAGCGATGAGGATGAATCCATGGTGCATGGCTGCAGAGCTCAAGAATAAATAACTTGGTTACTGATGAAGGTGATGATGCGAGAATGAATGAGGCGAAAGTGGTGTTTGCTAGATCTTTCCGGAATGAGAAAAAAGGAAAAAAAATCTGGAAGAGTAGCTAGACGAGACCGCTACAAGAGACCGCCATAGCCAGGTTGCTTTGCTTTGGTCCCACCATTTAGTGAGTGCACAGGCGGTGTCCCTGTGGGTGCGTTTACTTGCGACAAGTCTCAAACATCATCCATCCCAGCCCAACAAGTGGCATGAGTAAAAATAAACATCTTAGCAATTTGAGATGCTGAGTCGTCATAATTTAATAAGAATTTTCCTTAAATTGATGCAACTCTATGAACATCGAAGAATATTTTGGTAATAAAAAATGAAATTTTGGTCTAAATTTTTTTGCCAAACTTAGAAAGTTTTCACCTTAACCTTCAATTAAACATGGAAAGTTTTTGTTGCACTCCCTAATAGAATATGAAAAAAAATTAGAGCAAACTTCAATCAAATTTGGAAAGTTTCCAGCAAGGTCTCCACTTTATTCTAACTCTTTTCTCCTTCCTCCACTCAATCTTCTTCATTTTGTTGAATTTAGAAAGTTTCAACTATAGTCTTCAATCAAACAAGGAAATTTTCTGCAAGGGTCTACACTCCATGCATACTCTTTTTCCCTTCCACCACAAATGTAGAAAGTTTTCGGTGCAATCTCTAATCAAACATGGAAATCTTTGCCGGGTCTCCACTCTATTTTAACTCTTTTCTCCCTCTGCTCGTCAAAATAGAAAATGTCATACCAATCTTCGTAGCAATGTTGCGTCGAGAGAGGTGTATGACAAGATAGTGAAGAAGAAATAGGAGCTGGTTTTTGGGTGTGTAGTAACGAGGATGAATCTATAGTACATGGTTGCAAAGCTCAAGAATAAGTAACTTGGTTATTGACATAAGAAGAATGAGGAGGCGAAAGATGGGTGTTTGTGAGATCTTCGAGAGATCTTTGCAAGATGAATAAAATAAAATAAAATAAATTTAGAAGAGACTATTAAGGCAATAGCTATAAAAGACCGCTTTAAAAGACGGCCATAGCTAACTTGCTTTAGTGACATATACATGTGGCGTCATTGTGGGTGCATTTACTTGCCACAAGTCTCAAACATCATTCATCCCAACCCAACAAGTGGCATTAGTAAAAACAAACATGCAAACAATTTGGGATAATGAATGAGAATTTGCTCTTATTTATGCAAATCTATAAACATGAATGCATATTTTGTGAAATTTTGGTACAAATTTTTGCCAAACATGGAAAATTCTTATCATAGGGATAGTTATCATTTATTTCTTTGCTCTATTAAAATTTAATTTTTAATTTTGAACTCTATATACAATATATTTTTCCTTCCGTTCCTTTGAGGCACAAAAATATTTCTATGATGGATTTTGTAATTGATTCTTTGAATATTAGAGACAATCGTAGAAATAATATATTGTGATAGCAATTGAAGTGGATGGTACCATGTACATGGCCATTACTAAAATTCTTATTTATTTTTTAATTAACATATTCAATGTATGGAGGCATTGTTGTAGTAAATAGATTATGTATTTAGGGTTTCCTTTAAAGCATATAGTACTCTTCTTCATTTACTTTGAATTTGAAATTGACATGCAAGGCCCAAAGGGGTTGTTTTTTCCCAAAGTGAGTCTTGTACATGACTTTTATTTTACGAAACCAAATGCGGTTCCTCCAATGCCAAAGCAAATTCATTCAAGGTACTTACACCTCATTAAAATAGAATTAATGTAAAATAAATACAAAATCGTGATGAAATTTGAATTTCATTCATTAACATCCTAATTAAATAATAATTTGAAAAGGCATTGTGGAGGGTTTGATGAATACAAATAGAAGAATTCACGTACAAACCAAAGTTGTATATGTCAATGTCAACATTACATTAGTGTAGTGTGGTTGGATTAATTGTATTTTTTATTACTAATTTTTAATCAAGATTTTAGGATTTTTTTTTAATAAATTTCAAAATTAGAAAAAATATGAGAAAAGTAAGACAAATTCTAATGAATTTGGAAAAAATAAGATACTATGTCGAGTGATTTTTATTATTCTATTTTTTTCATTTTGAAAACATCATGTTTCATATATAAGTCATTGAATTTTAAATAAAATTTGCAATAAAAATATTTCAAAAAAGTTTGAAGGAGAGGTGGATGATATTTTATAAGAAGCTACCTCCATGCTTGTGTGAATCCCTTAAAAAAGCAATGATTTGAGGGAAAAATCCAATATGCCTTATATCATGTTGTTTATATCATGTTGTAGTAGTATAGCATGCACCATTGGTTCAAAATATCTCCCGTGCATAGGAGTGGTAGTAGTAGCTTATGACTATACCACACATACCCATGGTGGACATCCAATCTAGGAGATTGATCCATCAAAATTTTCTAAGATTTACTTGAAAAGGAATCAAAAGTGGAATCCAAAATCAACTCATAAAATTAAGCAACCACAACAATACATAAATTATTACATTTAAAGTGTCATTTTTAATTTGTAACAACAAATTTCATCCAATGTTAGTTAATATCTTATTTGTACTCAAATTACAAGCTTTTTTAACCTTCCTTTAGAAAATTGACCCAAAAATATGGGTAATTATAATCGTCAATGCCTTTGTAAGAAAAGAATTTAAAATTCATAATGTACCTCACACATTCATACATTGAATTCAAAATATGCTTGTCAACTATACTTATTCATACATTTTTTAGTAAGCACTCTCCCATGATTAGACATTATGGAGATAAAGATTCAATTGGATGAAAATATATGATTTTAGGAGCGACTAAAGAGAGAATGAAATATTTAAATGACTACATCATTCTAAATGAATTTCATATATAAAATTAAGTACGAAATTAAGAATTATATAGATTTTTCCTTTTTGAATCAAATTAAATCATTTTAAGACTTGAAAGACAAGGGAAAGAAAAGGATATAAAAAAAAAATTCAATCATTTTTCCATTCTCATAATTGTGTCATTAAATTTACATAAATTAAACATGTATTTGGCCCACTGTGAATGAGTTGTACATGACCTTCATTTAGTAAGGGAAAGAAAGTCATCTTTGGAACCCATATCAAACAGTTAATCTCGTTAATCTCATTGAAAACCGTACTACATTAAAAGAATTGTAGGTACTTTATATTAAAGAATTAAACACAAGTACAAGAAATTTTTGTTTTAAAGAGAAGAAATAAAATACTTGAAATATCGAAAAAACTAAAAACTAAAATAAAATCGAAAACAGAACTAAAATATTTGATTTTTCTTCAAAATATTGCTTCTGCTAGAAGAAGTTCCTACATTCTATGTAATTTCAATACTGTTGCAATAATTCCCACAAAACAATACTACAACAAAAGTTACGGCTGCAGTAATGCGACGTAATTGAAAATCCTGTTGAAGTTCTGCACTGTGTAGCAATTGTGCCATCATCTCTGCAACAGTGCTGTTTCGATAGCTTGGGTTTTCTGATGCATTCAAGGAACTCTCAAAAGAATTTGAATGATAGCCAGAGCAAGTACTGCTTGACTGTGCATCGGCCACTTTCTGCAGCCGATCAATACTACCAGACACTTTCCTCGAGACTTCCAATCGAATACTATCAAAAATCAAAGACAATTTCAAAAACATCTATCAAACTTAGTGCAAAGCACAGCATTACTTTGGTAAGACATGATTAGTCATGAGACACCTATTTCGTGAGAGCAGGAGGGTTAGTCTTGGGAAGATGTGTACAAACACCAAGACTCAAACAAAGTACAGATGCAAACGGTGCAGCAGTTAGGGTGGCATGAGGAAGATCTGGGACCAGAGATGCAAATTCCCTACCACCCAGCTAAATTGCGATTCTTATAACACTAAGCATCAGCCACACAGGAAATCGACCTAGCCCATGGTTTTGATGCCACAATTCCATCTCTCGTATTACGAGGGTTGCAAAGTAATGCACAAGGTATTTATCTCAGTGCTCACCAGAGAAATATGGCCTGGCACTAAAAAAGAAAAGCCGCATTTGATCTAAAACTACACAAGATTGGGCCGTGTCCAATAAACTTTGGAAAAGAAGGGCAACACGACAGAAATGATATGGTAACTCTACAACTGGTGGGTACAGATTCTACATTTATCTACCAGCAGCTAGTCTTGGAGGCCAAGAAGAAAGCAAAGCCTTCTCGAACAACCAGACTGAAAAGACAGCAATTACAGGAGACGAGTTTAATGTTGCAAAGCCATCGCTGTTGCCCAAGTCGAAAGCAGGCTCGTAGAATACATAGCAAATACATGGTCCTAACCTGATGCAATTGCAGGATACAGAGTCAGGAAGCTTGCACACTGACAACACGACATCACCCACAGTATGGGTTACAGAATTGCTCTCTGGCGTAGAAAATGTTAGAAGGTAATCTAAGTGCCCCTTCACACAAGTCCCTCTTCAGCAATACATGACATTAGAAGTGGAACTTATAGAAGAGCTGGATCTAGCCAATACGGAAACCCGCTTCGGCCTCCTAATCCCACTTCCCTTAGCGCCGAGATTCCCCAAAAGTGCTGTCATGTAAGTATTTTGTAGGGAATTACAACCTGGTACTTGGCTATCCGAAGTACCTGGGACTTGGCTATCCGGAGATAATAAGCGTATCTATGTCAAAAAAAAATTCTTACTAGAAGACTCGGAGAATGCAACCAATAGACAGACCGAAGAACCTCATGATGGAACCAAGGGTACGATAAAATCTTACACTAACCTGAAATGAGGTGCAGCGTCGCACCAATCACTTTGTCAAGCTCTGATGTTGAGGGGATTCACTGGTCTGACCGCATAGGGGGACCGTGGACTCTTTTTCTTTCTGAAAACAGATGACAGCCGGGCTCCGACACTTGGCTTCTTAATAATCTCCTTCTCACTTCGAGCTTCTAGTTCTGTCAAATCCGCCATATACGATAGCACAGCCTGCATTTACGGCTCCTCAGTTACTAGTCTGAGAATGTTAAGCCAGTGTAGTACAATTCACTTTGTGATGTGAACACGTAAAAAGAGAAAGTATGTGCTTGAGAGAGAACCGAAATTCACAAGGTCAAAATAGATGTGTACCTCTTTCCCTTTTCGGACAACATCTAGAGGCGGTACCACCCAATTATTTAATTCCATTTCAAGCTTCTCAAGCCCAGTCAGTCGAGCAAAAGATGTTGGTAGCTGTGTGATAGCATTGTTGCTGATGTACAATTCCCGTATACTGGACATTAGACCAATGGCTTTTGGAAGCTCTCTTAATTCAGTAAAATTTGACGACACATCAAGTTTTCTCAAATTAGGAAGGTGACAAACGCTATCAGGGATCCTCTCTAACCGATTGAAGTGCACATCCAATTCCTCCAAGTTACTGAGATTTCGAAGTGTTGTTGGCAACCGCTGCACGTGGTTCATGTACATGCTTAACTTTCGAAGTGAGGTAAGGTTGCCCGTTGCTTCAGGCAGTACTTTCAAATTATTGAAATCCGCATCCAATTCCTCAAGTTGTACACACAGACCGATTGTCATTGGCAACTCCTCGATTTTGTTCATTTGTATGTTCAGACTTCTCAAACTGGTTAGGCATCCGATAGTTTCTGGCAGGGCCGTCAACTGGTTCGATTGGACATTCAAAAATGTCAGCTTGCTCAACTCGCCAATGGACTCGGGCAACGCTTGCAGACGGTTCCCTGCACAGCATGACCCGCGCTAGAAATATAAATACCAAAGAATCTTCATTACATTGAAAATTTATGAGTGTTTAATTTGAATTTAGTCTATGTTCAAAAAGACGAAATGAAGATCAATTGCATGAAAAATTTGCATGAAGGGCAGCTTATGAATTCCGATTAAACTAAACACAGAAGATTTCAAACCTGAAAAGGGAAACACGGAAATTATATTGACAGACCAACAACTTGCACTCCTCGCTATCCTCACTAATAATCAGGTTTAGAAAAACGCACCAAAATAGCCTAAGAGAGAGATTGAGCAAAATTTTCTACGGTAACTACTCATCGTGAGATTCCATCAAGCATATGAGAAGCAGAGAATCGAATTGACCAGGCATACAAGAAGACTTGAGCCTGGCTTTCATGCACCCCATATGGACTACACAGAAAATTGAGGGATACAGTAACTTATCAAACTAGGACTAAGAACATGGCCATCCATACTCTGACAAAGTGACGCCAACAAATTATTCATCTAAATATGAAGAGCCCTCGAACATACACTGCCCCACCTTTGCTCCAAGAATATGGATAGACCAATCACAAATCGAATGTGGGGACTTTGTCAACTCAAATGTCATTTCTTGACTCCAGAGGATTTGAAGTCAAGAGCGATTTGCAAGGGTTCCAAGAAGATTTCATCTGCCTTAATTCCCTGTAGCACTCAGATGGAGAAACGCTGGCCATGCTCTAAGCCATCAAATGACTTGCAGAAATAAGAGAGCTGAAAACTACCCTAGTTGATCGTATTTCTAGAATGTAAGAGATTTCCTCGAGGGATATTCTTACAAGTCTTCTAGTCATTCAGAAAAGCCTCAAAATGCACTCAAAAAATGCCTTCAAATTTGGACGAGATTTGCGAGACCGATGAAGTCATCATGATTAGCGTACCTGATAGATCAAGCGACGTCAAGTTCGTCAGATCCCCTATTATTTCAGGAATCCACTCTAGTTCCATACTCGTAAGTTTTAATTCCGCCAGCTTTTGGCTTTTAGATTTTCTGATAGCGTTCAACACCTTAGGAGAGTACTGTCTCACTCCGTCATGGTTATCCTCATGGTCTGGCTGTGTACCTGGCATCACACAAATAAAGATTACAAAACCCAGGAAACTTGCCGACATAAGAAATTCAAATAACCCAGACAACTCCCCAAGCAGTATTTGTTCTCAAGGCGATTCATAAGACCAACTCCAGTGGGCATGCCAACTACTGTACCAGATACCGGTGGGTATAATAAGCATCTCAAAACATCCCCCATATAAATTGCTACTGGCTTGAGGGTTGCCAGTATAATACCAACTTATGTCAAAGGACACTAACATCACACACATGTTACGTTAACAACGCATGATCTAATGCCAATTAATTTAACATTAAAAACTGTCGCTAAATTAAAGGGCATCAAAGGGCATCTATTGCAATGAGATGAATCGTTCTTTTGCATCTTTTAAAGTGAAACAAAACATGGGAGTTAAAACAAGTCTACTACACGCAAGTACGAAACGGTAAGAAGTTCCCAGTATTTAATGAGATTAAATGATCCAGGCAGTATCTACTGACAGGAGGTCGCATCCTGCAGAGAACGATCTGCATCCTCTTCATCGCACTGCACTTTCTCATTACTGCTGGTGTAGAGATCTTCTACATTTCCTACGAGGTACAATTTGTGCACCTTGAGGACTATGTAGCTACGAAGAACTCCGCGATCTACAGCATGTCTACGCTGATTGCTTGATAAAATATTAAAACTCCGGTAAGAGCATGAAGGAAAGCGATACCTGTAGTAGTTGCTTCTTGTGGAAGGTTTTCTGGACTATTCACTGTGGAGTCCGACTTCAGAGTTCTTGACTCCTTAGAAGGAACTTTCCCCAAATAACTAACGGGAAGGGCGATGGGATGTGCATCCGAATAACTGGCATCCTCAGAAACGGTAGGGAGACTGTTATGCTTTGATCCATCAGGCGTCGTTGATACTGGCAGCTTGTAGTCATAGGCTGCACCTTCGTGCACTGCACTGTTAGTTAGCGCATGCGATGCAGCAATTTCAGCTTCATGAATCAATACATCGAACCGTTGGTGCCTATCCTCTGATTCTTTGACGATCACAAGCTTTCTCTTCTCATCCTGGGCCTGTATGAACAGTAAAGACCGATATTAGAAATTCGTGACTGAACATCTACAGATTTATTCGAAGTGGGTACGTGAACAAAAATACACGGAAGAATAATTCGAATATAAACCTAATCTAGTGCGCTTCAAGTACCTTTTTGCGAATCAAATCTTCACGCATCTCTTTGTAAGCGCGAAAAACGTGGTAAGGGATGTGAGGAGGCGTCGCCTGCTGAAAAAGCTGTTCCAGCTGAGTAGCCAAATTGGAATCCACCCATTCAATCGTCTGCGTTGCGTATTTCACATCTTCCAGGCTGGGGCGGGGCGGTAACTTTGCTTTCAGCCTCTTCATCTCTTCTAAGGCATCCTCGATCGACTCCATGTTGTTCTTCCCCATTTTGCTCGAACATCCCCCGAATCAGTCGGCAATAGCAGTCTTACCACAAGCACTAACGCGCCCTCCTCAAAGTGAACGAAGTCCCCACTCCAGCAGAGCGAAAAGAGGAATTGGGACTGTCATCTTAAAGATCAGATTGCAGAAACGATTCTCCAATCGCAGAGTGCACATAAATCTTGCGGGACCATTTAAGTCACTCTTGATGCCAAGAATTTAACAACTACATAAACCACTGAAACTAACAACTCCGGAATCCAGTGCGGGTGAACTACATAAGCACGGATCCAAAGAACGGGAATTGATTGAATTCAGACCTAACCAGAAGGATGGAGGAGAAGGTTGTCAACCACATATGTTATACGCAGAAAAAAATTGGAGGAGTAACAGAGCAGATAGATGAGCCCCACGGCCCTTCGAAAGATCACGACAAGAAACGAAGCCACTCACTACCGCGTAAAACACGAGTATTCTAAGGAAACCGCTGACTCGATTCACTACGGAGTGCCGTCGCTAATAGCTTCTACGTTTCCCTCCTTACAAATGGAAACCTCAATCCGTCGCCAGGGGAATCCATAAATTCCAGAGAAAACTACGAATTCCAGAACATGTGAAACTCAGGACATAGCTGAGCTGACACAAGGACTAACGCTCTCCAAGAAAAAATCTCTCTCTCCCTCTCTCACGAATCCCAGTCATCAAAGCAGCACATCGCCGACTCAACTTCACACCATGGCTTCCAAGATTCACATGCACACCAAAATCTCGAACATCTCAGTACAAGAAAAGGGCCGTCCAGTACACCGTTCAGGACTTTGCTCCTGCAAGCCCACGCAAGTAGGAATCCACGCAAGGAGGAAGATAACTTCCAAGAGATAGAGTGAGGAAATCAGGGGAGAATTCTTTTCAAAAATTTGTAAAAAGATTGTAAAAATTAGATGCAGGAAGAGGAAGATGCTTAGTTAACTGAGCTCCCGACACCGCACTGAAGCAGAGCAGTAAAATGGCACGCTCAACGACCATCTCTCTCTTCCTCTGCAAACCTTCACAGCCGTGTCTGTCTCTCCAGCTGCGCCTGAGGTCCTTTCCCACGGTCACAGGTCATCGTTTCTATGACCGTGGGAATAAACGAGTCACGGTCGCTGTAGTACGATTAGCCGCGCGCCTCGGGTTCGAAGGACTGGATCTGAGCCGTCGGATGATCGCGGGAGCAGGCACATGATGTTCTGGATGGTTCCGAAGGGCGTGGAATGGATTGGACAAAGGGACAAAGGGACAAAAGCCACCGTGGCACTGACAAATGCCGCGTCGGCAGCGTGGAGGGCAGGTCGCTTTTAGAAATTGGCCCGTTAAGTTAAGGGTAATAATAATAGATGCGACTAAGCATTAATGCCACGTTGGTCGCTTGGAGAGTCTTTCACTTGTGACAATAGCACTATGAATTTCTCACTAGTTTGAAACTGAATGAAAAGAGAAAAATGATTGCATCGGGGTTTCCTCTAAAGTTGAGCAAAGAATTTTCGCAACAAAAAAGAAATGGTGAAATTAGTTTTTGAATTACCATATCACCTAGAATTAAATTTCATTCTTTTTTTTTAAAGATTTATTGTTGTGGCTTCTTTCAACAGTACTAGTGGTTTTTAGTTATAAAGGATAAAGCAATGATAGCACACAAACTACCTCCTCTTGACTTTACAAATAGAGTGGCTAGCACAAGTTCTCGGAAACTGCCTTGATTTTCGAAATTGGACAAATAGTGATTACTCAATATACTTTTCATATGATTTTTTTCGACGAATATATGTTAGAGTAGCACATGGCACATAATGAATAAAATATTGTCAAGGTTGGTTATTCAGAGAGCTTACACATTGAAAAGTTTGGAAATAGTGTGTACATATACATATGCATAAAAGTTGTGTACACCACAATCTTCTCAAAGGAAGTGTTGTTCTCAAATTTTCTTGCCCTACAATTTTTAATTTTTTTGACAAAGATTACATGCAATTAACTACAACTCTTGGAAGACTTGAAAATTGACAAAAGATAGTTATCAAGATCTATGAGAGAATAATTTTTTTCGATCAAATTTAAACAATTTTAAACATTCCTCAAAGCAATTGCAATGACATTGCGAAGATTTGGTGAGAGAGGGAGTGTGAGAGATAAAGTTTTATCCAGTAGGGCTCAAATTGTTGATGAGCTTGACGTCGGTGAAATTGTTAGGAAGATAAATGATTATTCTACTAGTACAATTGTAGCAATAGGGAGACGACTATTATTTAAGGATATGCAATTGAATGATGATACTATTAGAAGAAGCCTTTGGATGTAAGAACCTTCGGATGTAAGACCTAAGAGCTAAGATCAAGAATTCACTTTCGATGAAGAATCATTGAGCACGTCGTTTCGAATGGACAAATAAATGTAATCATGCAACTTGGAAAGATTGAAGTTTTATAGTTTTTTTAAATGAGTCAAAAATTTATCTTTTGGTTCGAATGGGCCGCATAATAGTTGCAGAAAGGGTGGAGAGCGTCTTAGATGGACATGTGTAATTTATAGTTAAATACAACAGAGGGAATATCATGATTTGGGATTGTACGAGCTCGAAAGGAGTTGGCTAGTTTCATTCAATTGAAGAGGATATGGAAAAATATATGTATAAGACATTTCATAATCAAAAGTTATATGCACTATACACATGCAAGGTTTAGAGGAAGAGAGCGTTATTTTCCAACATGGCAATGATTCTAAGCACAATGCGCATTACATTGTAGATTGGTTGCTTATACAAAAAAATGAAGTTATTTAGTATCCAGTGCAATCACTTGACCTCAATCCAATAGAAATTTTTTAGAATGAAGTAGATCACCATATGAGAAGGTATGAGAGGAAATCCACTAGCAAAAGTTATTTATAGAAGAAGATACTAACAAAAAAATTAGTACAATATTGAGGTTGATGTTGTTGGGAACTTGATATGTTCTATGCTTGAAAGAGTAACTATTGTTTGCAAAGAAAAATGCACCTACCCATGGTGGTAACCATTACGAATGTTTAGAAGTTGCATTTTTTAGTTGTAAAGTTATTTTGTAACTTGAGGTTTTGACTTCTACAATTAATATACAATGATATTAGTTTTTGCAAAGAACTCTACATCCTTGTTGCATATTTGAATTGAATTTATATTTTCAGCTTCAAACATATTTATTGCAACTAAATTCTCTTATGGTTTTTTTGGGGCAATATTATGATCATTTTCGTAGGACTGGTAGTTAATTTTGTGAAAGTCTTGTTGTACAACTATTTATACTAGCCACCACATATATCTGAGCCTAGTGACATTTTGTTGGTATCTTTTCTAAAGTAAATTTCAATAAAATAATTGAAAAGCGTGGCTGTAAAAACTGTATTTACCTAGACCGGGCTATTGGTCATCTATATAAGCTCTAGTTACTATAGTGCTTATTCCCAAAATGTTAGAGTAGTCTTGCACCAATATCCATGATCCAATGGACCTTAGTCCATTGAGAAAACGAACAAAACACTTCATTATGGCTTGCCCAATTATATGGAATTGGAGTTTCTATCTATCTACAATCTATTTTACCACAGAGAAATAGATGTGTGACTTGACTGTTTTATCCCAAAATTTGTTATATCCTCCTGTGCTCATGTAGAAAAATCCAATATATTTTGTAGCCCTCGGGTATTTGTTTGTAGTCTATATCTACTAAAGTATGGGTAAAGAAATCTATTTTCATCCAAAATTTTATTCAAGACTAAGTTGTTTTTAATTCTAAAATAGCCTTGTAGAAAATAATTTTAAATAATTTTTATTTTTTTAAACTCCGTATGCCTCTTGACTCTAAATCCCTATGTGACATAATGTAGGCATTATTTACATTAAGCCCCATATTTTGAAGTTTTCAATTTAGGGCATCCTACATATCTTCTTAGTCAATTTATTTTTTCATATTTAGGGCCCAACACCCAAAATTTGTGTCAGAAAATCTTCATGGGAATTTTAAACCATTGAAAAAGGGGGTTATTTTTTAATCCTTAAATGTCAACACTCCTCTTCCCATTCAATTGTGTGCATTGTGATTGATTATAGAAAATGTACTGAACAATACAACTTAAAGTGCATGGATTAAATCTTTACAATACTAGTCTAAAATATTTATTAAAATAAAAATAGAACTGAATAAATTACGCAAATTTATTCATTTGTAAATTACTAAAAATACTTTAAAATATGGAGAATTTAAAAATTACCTAATATAATGGATCATTAAATTACTTGCCAACAATATAATACCCCTGAAAATATTATGCCTTAGCCATATGTGGTTTACAAAATTCATACTATGTGTCAAGCCCATGAAAATTGGATCACAAGGCATTATTTATAGTGTATTTTTAAACCTCTCAACTCATTGTGTTTGATATGAAATTCACCCACAAAAAT
Organism: Bryoerythrophyllum caledonicum; assembly: GCA_963971425.1. NCBI lineage: Eukaryota > Viridiplantae > Streptophyta > Bryopsida > Pottiales > Pottiaceae > Bryoerythrophyllum > Bryoerythrophyllum caledonicum. Next base: position 10,982 of record CAXARX010000806.1, on the reverse strand, counting down.
GGCCTTTCTAAATTTGAACCCACCTATTGAAATGAAGTATATGCGGTCTAATTTCTACTCCAAACTTAATATTTTATTGCTATTTGGAATTTTGGATCTATAACCATAGCCTTTTGATTTAACAATTATAGAATTACACTGAAATTTGGTTAACCTCATAACTTTATAATTTAGAAATTTTTAGCTTGTTGTGAATTTAATATGAATATTTTTCACTTTCTTTTGGAAAAGCACAATAATTTCAAATTTTCACAAATAATTATCAATATTTTTGACTCATAGTATGTAGAGCTTACCATCATCTATTAAATATAAATATAATATAAAAAACACCAATGTCCAAAGGGGAACAGGCGTGAATGAAGTGTCTGTTTGTAATGGTGACGGCCCAATGTTCATGGATCAAAAGGTCCATATACACAATACTACTGCGAAAATTATAACATTGAATTCAATATCAATTATAACGCTAGAGCAAATTGTAGAATGAAATTCCAATTCCATGGAAATTTCATGCTATTAGGCCTAGTGTTTAAGTGTCAAACCTTTCCATACAATTATTGAGGTTGGTAGAGAAGAATTCTCTTTATCAAGTAAGGCTGTTTTTTCTTTTTTCTTTTTTTTCTTGTCTTTTTTCGACAAGTAGGAAACAATCTACTAAGAGAGAAATACACATAGCTACACTCAATCTATTATATATTTGAAGACGGGTTGTCTCCACTTAATTGTTCAGTGCTAGAACATGTTATCCATTATCAGTTCTTTCCCTAAAACATAGTGTTTTTAAAAAAAAAAGTATTTAATGCTTTCAAATGTGAAGTGTTAATTGTTGTGTGCCATGTTTTTGAACAATCAAATTAGATTTCAAGAAGAAGAAGAGCAACTCTGACTAGAGCTAGTCAGTGTGAATGAAGAGTCTATTGGAGGAAGTGGTGCGTGCATGACCACCACGGTCATAGAGGAGTCAGCTACCCATAATGCCTTCTGTCGAGGGTAGACTCTGTAAACGCAAACAAGCGAGTCCTGAAGACCGGGGCCTACTACCTAGTAACAAATGTTAAAATTTTGAATAATTAAATTGCGTCATGTTGTTTTAGAAGTATGATTTGGTTGTGGGAGTATGGGAATCCCATTTGTTTGGGATGTAGTGGGAGAGTTCGTTAAGAGATTTGTATTTGGGTGGTCTGAGTTCGAATCATCTCGACCTCCATTGTTATGCTGGTGGGCGTGATTCCAGTAATTTGAGGTCTATATTGGCATTGACATGTTTGAATGGGCAATATACCCTATATGTTATATTCAGTATTACTATTTTATTTTTATTTTTTTTGTCTATATATTTAGGACAAGTTGGGTTAGGTTTGCTTATTTTCGAGATTTTTTTAGTGAGTATGATGACTTGAAGATATTTAATGTCGTTTATATAAATGGCATCTAAGGCTTTGTTTATATGATGAATGTTGACTTTTAGATGCACACATTTATTAAGAATGTGCTTAATGTTCTTGTGTTTAGCGCCTCTATCACATGCGGTTGCTACGAATATTAATGCAACATTCCAACCTTTGTTTGTTATGTCTGTTATAAGGGGTGCATATTTTGTTTGTTTGTTGGTGATACTCTCCGGGGGAATATGTCATGGCAGTATGTGAATTCAATAAACTGTATGATGATGTGGGGTTGCGGTTCATTTAGGTGTGGTGAATCGTGTGGGTGGTTTAGTACTAGAAGTATGTATGGGCGGAGTTTTGCATTGCATTGGCATTGTGACATTATACATGCGTAGGGTAAGAGCCATGCTGACATTGTATTTTCTAATGTGCGGTTATGGCTTTTTCTTGCATTAACTAAATTAAAGCATCTGGTTAATTTGTTACTCATGAACGTTTCGTGCAGTTCTCATGCTGCATTGTTATGTCTTCTAATTCGGATTTTATGTATATTTTTCTCTGGGCATGTGAGGAGTATGTGTGGCCACGTATATATGGTTTGAGTGTGACATAGTGGACAGTAAGTGGATGTATATCGAGTAGACCAAAATAGATTTTTGCGGTAGTTTCCAATATATTGTCCATATCTAAATTTTAAGAGTTATGATATTTCTGCGTCTGTAATTTCTGTGTTATTCCAAAAGGAGTTCGAGTATGTTAGGTCTATTTCTTCGTTATTTATCCAATTGTCTACATATTTGAAATTTATGGCGATTTCTTTTTGTGATTTTAGTTCTTTGTTGTCTAGATATTTTTGGAGATTTTGAGGGGGATTTTGAAAAGTTTATCAAGTTATTCTTCTCCCTCTGTATGAAGCTATAATGGGGTAGTGTGAGCATTATGATATAGTTTTGTCATGTCTGATCTTTGTGCTCTTGCAAGTGTTTTGGCTAGTTCATATGTTTGTTCGTTGCCTTCTATATTTTTATGGGCTTTAACTTTGTGAAAGAATGTGGGTGTTTAATTTTGTGTGTTAAATTTTGGGCATGCTGGGGTGTCTATTATGTTGTAGTTGAGTATATTGGAATTTGGGGTATTACTCCATTTTGGAGTTGGATTTATAGGGGTGGGTGTTATAACTGGTTGGAGTTTTGTGTGAAAGGAGGTTCAATGAGCTTAAATATTGTATGTAGTCCCTTTTTGAAGTTGATTTTAAAGTCTAGATTTGGGTATGGTGTGTGTTTTTTGTGTATATACAGGATATGTGTGGCAAATTGTTCACTATTTGTTGTGCTATTGGTATTAGGTTCTATGGGTGTGAGTGGTGTATAGAGTGTTAATGTATCTGCTGGGATGTATGCTAGTATTTGTGTATCGAGATATTTGTGTGTGGGATGTAGAATTAGTATACCATTGAGGGTCAGGTATAAGTAGTATGGTGTGGTGGTTTGTGTTTTGTTCTGCAGCTAGTCTTGCCCAATGTATAGCTTCTATGGCTAATTCATGGGTGGGGGGGGGGTGTGCTATTCCTCTTGTTTGCCATTCGTGTGTGAATGCACGGCCTAGTGAGCCAAATATTTTGTCTCTCAAGTGTGGGGAATTTTATGTAGTGATTAGGGTGGGGCATGTGATGGGAGATGAGAAATGCAAGTGTTCAATATCAAATTCTTGGATGAGGAAATCAATTATTTTGGTATTTATATGGTATTGACTATATTTATATGATTTTGGCGTGTCGTTGTGTGTTGTGTATCTTTGGTATAAAGAGGTCAGTTTGCTTTCGAAGCTTTGTAAAGGAGGTATTAAGTTTATGTTTATGTTTTCAAAACCTTTGTATTGTTTCCATAGCCATTCTAAGCGTTTTCTTGTTATGGTGAGTAATAATTACTTTGTTTCGTCGTATATATTGGTGGTATTGTTTGATTTTATTATTGTTTGTTTTATGATATATATGTCTTTGTCAAGATTACACTCCGCAATAGGTATTGTGACATGTTCTAAGTCTGTTGGTTTAGTGATGTGTCAATTGTCCTTAGGTTGTCCTTGATGAAAGTTTTTCGTTATGATATTTGAATAGTGTTTGTTTTGTTTAGTAATGTAGTGTTGTTTTAGAATTTTGATGTTGTGTTGTGTGATTGTATTGGGTTTGTTGTATCGGAAAACTTTTTTTTTAAGGAGCCACCTTGTATAATTTATGTTGTTATTGTGTATCCATTTGCAGAGGTATTTGTGAGTTTTGGTTACTGTGTCTGTTTTGTTGTTTACGCGGTTGAGTTCTTTTATTTCTAAAATTTGGTGTATGGGGTTTGTTGTGAGCTTTTTGTTATGTCCAATGGCGGTGGTTGGTTGTAGTTTTCCTCAATGTTGGCTATTGGTACGATTCGATTAGTTACTGCATTTGGGTTTGGTATTTCTCAAAGACTCTATTAGAGGAATGTTGTGTGTTGCATGTCAGAGGGCATGAATTGGCAGCAATAGAGTGTTGATTTCTAGAGTTTAGTGCATTTTCCATATGTTTTTTTAAATTGAGTTTCATTTAATATTTTTTTTGTTTGAGTTTGTTAATTGGGATACATCTTGGATTCCAATGCTATATAACTTATTTAATATTTTTTCGCTTGTGAGTTGAAGCGGGCGTGGGAGTTTGTGGAGTTCTTCGTACCATATTTTGTCTATTGGTGTGTTGATTTCTGGAAAAGTTTTTTCAAAGCTCCTAATGTGTACTTTGTTTTGTTTGAGTAAGGCAATAGTGCGTGTTGTCGGAGAGTGTAGACATTCGTTTGTGGTGATTTTGTTTAGTGTAGTAGAGCCTTTGTGTTTGACCATTATATACTTAACAAGTCCTTTATATATAATACCTAGTTGTCCTTGGCCATTTAGTGCATCCCTCTGATGTTCTTCAATGCATTTTATGGAGTCCTTTGTAAATGAGAAGGCTTCGATCCCAAATAGTTTTTTGGGAAGTTGTGTTGCTAAGTTAAGTGTGCTTTGACGGAGTTTACAGATGACTTTGGTGGTTTTAGTTATGAGTTTGTCTAATTTTTTGATGTCAAGAATAGAGTAGGGGGTTGCGGGAAGTTGTATGCTACTCCGGGTCTTAACATTGTGCTCAATATTTTTATTTTTTGTTTTAGTGTGACTCGGGATTTTTGCAATTGTTGGCTTTTTTTTATTAAATTTTTAGTGGATATTTCTTTTGATAAGTTTCATTTTAGTGAACGTACGACTTGTACTCGTAAGTATTTATATGGTTCTTTTTGGATTAAAACATGGAGGGGTGTGTTTTGGTATGATATTTGGTAGGATTGAATGTTAGCTTCAAATGTAGTCGGAGTAAGATGTGATTTGTTGGGATAGTCGGTGATTGCGCATTTTTGGGTGCTAACGTCTATACTTGCCCAAGTCTTAAATTTTGGTATTTTGATCAATTGGGGTTGTAATGCTTAGAGGTTGTTAGTTATAATTGCTAAGTCATCTGCATATACTATTGTGCTCTCTTGTAACGTTGATGTTTTGAATGTGTAGCCTATGTTGTCTCTTTGAAGCTATCTTATCAGGGGCTCAAGAAATAAAATGAATAAGTATGGGTTTAGGGTATGACCTTGGATAGTTCCTCTTTGAATGTATATTGGTGTTGTTTTGCCAAAGTATACTCCCGAAAAATTTGTTGTTGAATTCGTGTATATGTTACCGATTATATGTAAGGCGTGTGTTGGGTATCCTAGATCTTCTATTATGGATAGTAATCTTGCATGGTCGATAGATCCAAATGCATTTTTGAAGTCTATGTATATTAGGAATATGTCTTGGTTTGTGAATTTAGAATCTTCTAGTACCCTAAACCCATACTTAAGTTGTATTTGTCTAAAAATCCTAAAACCCAAACTGTAAGTTGTACTTAAACCCATACCCTAAACCCACAATTTAAGTATGGGTTTAAGTACAACCCTAGAACCCAAACTGCTATTATTTTTTTGTATTTGTCGAGTTAAGCATCTTTCTTGCTTGAAGCCTTCTTGACTGCTATGTAGAATTTGGTGTCTTTCACTATAGGCGAAGAGGATTGATGTTAGTGTGCTTGTAAAGAATATGTATATGGTATTTGCTAATGTTATTGGTCTGTGATTGGGTAATTCAAAGAGGTCTCCTTTTTTATAAAGTAGTACAGTGAGAGTCATTTTCCAATTTTGAGGTATTTCTTTTTGTTTATAACATTGGTGAAAGAATAGGTATAGTAATGTATGAAATTGTTTAGGCATATGTTTTATAGCTGTATTGGGGATTCTATTGGGGCGTCGGGCCTTTGCATTGGCTAGGTGTTTTTTACATAAATCATACATTTCTCTAGAAAAGTAGGTGTGTAAAGGAAGTTCTGGGGTTCCTCTTTTTTCGAGGATAAAACCATCGATATTGTGCCATGAATATTGTTTAACCAAACAAATACATAGTGGGTTGTGTGATTGTATATTTGCATAGAGTAAAGCTACGGGTTGGAAATTTATGGCTTGTTGGGCTTGTATTTCTATTGCTATATCAAGAGGGTGGGTTATTATATTTTGATTTCTATCATAAATGCAATTTAGTGGGGGGTTTGAGTTTTCATTGAAAATAGCTTTGTGTATGCGTTTCGGTTTTGTATTTAGTATGTTTCGGTATTATTCGATTGCTTTATATATGTTAGTTTTTGTTTGTTTATTTACTATTAGTCTTGCTTCCTTTTTGGCATTTTTGCCAATCATTGAAATCTCTTTAATCCAATTTTTGATTAAGAGTGTTGTTGTAGGTGGTTTGGGTGTGTTAGGAGGTAATTTGTTAAAAATGGGGTGTTGCCTACAGTTAGGATCTTGATTGGTTATAGAGATTGCCTTTCTGATGTCGTATTTTGTCAATTGTCTTTTTCATTTCTTTTGTAGTTTTTTGGGAAGAAATCCTTTTTGATTTTTAGTTATTTCTGTTAGTTGCGGTGGAGGTTCTGTCGCACAAAGTTTTTCAAAAAGTTCAGATAGTTTATGTATTATTGTGTTCATTTTGTCTATAATGTTGTGCGAGTCAGAGGGGTTTATTGTTATTTCTCTTAGTGTGAGTGTTAGTTGTTGTATGTTGTGTGCTTCTTGTGTCATAAATTCATTATGGAATTCTTGTAGTTTGTGTTCTGGGACTAAGTTTGGTATTCTTGGATAGGAAGGTGGCTTTAATGTTGGTTGTCTTGTGATAATGTTATTCCTGGGTATTCTCAACATTATTGGGAAGTGGTCGGAATTGAGTATGAGGTTAGTAATTGTTGAGCATGTATATGGTTGGTTTTGTGTGTTTTTGATATAGAAGCGATCTATGAGGCTGAAGGATGTGTAGTTTTCACCCCCTTGTTGTCAGTAGTTTGTGTTCGTGTTAATGTATTCAATTTGTTGTTGGTTGACAAAGCTGTTCCAACTTTGGTCTAGATTTGTGGGTTGCAACCATTCATTATTATTGTATCTACCAATAAGCTTAATGTCTTTATTAAAATCTCTTAGAAAAATTGTTATATGTGTGTGTGTGTTCTGTGTGTGTTGTGTGTATTTATTACATTTTCTATCTTGTGTTTATAATGCCGATCAGTGTGAGATTGTCTTGGTGTGAAGGCATGTACATGTTAATTATAATGTATGGTTTTAATGGTGAATTTTTTTATTTCGATGATTTTCAAATAAGGGGAGATTGTATTTGGGGTTGGAATTTTGTGTGTGTTGCTTTGAAAAGCCAATGAATTGTGGATTAGTGTCATAATTCCTTCTTTGTTTGGTGTGTAGTTTAGGTAGTGTCTTCTACTGCTTTGGTTTGCTTGGTGAGAATTGTTGCTAATGATTTTATAATTTGAGAGTAATTTGTTTAGATAATTATGGGCCTTTGATACATTGGATTTGGTTTCTTGTAAAGCTATTACTGTAGGGGGTATTGGTGTGTGATTGATTAATTTTTGTATGTTTGGTATAGACATATTTAATGATGCTACATTTTAGGTTATGAATTGTGTTTCGGAGTTATAGTGTGGGGAGCTTTGTGGATCCATGGGTGGTTGTATATTAATTTGCATGTGATGATTGTACCCCAGTTTTGGTTTTAAGCAATCCATTGTTTTTTCAATTAGTTATAGTGGTAGTGTGGGGTATTGTTCTAATATTTTTGTGTGTTTATGTTGAGGGTGTTGGTTACATATTCGTATGTTTGTTCATGGATTGTATCTTTTATGATGGTGAGTTCACGGTTGTTGTGGTTGAATTCTTTTAGAAGGTTTGGTGGTTCATGGAACTTTTGGTTGGGGTTTTGTAATTGTAGTAATTCATGCATTGTGTTATGAATTATTGTTTTGGTTGTGTCGTTTATTAGTTGTTCACATTGTTGTGGCGTGTCTGCTATATCAATAATTAAGGCGTAGAATATGTAGTTTTTTTGTGTGTATTCGTTGCATATTTCTATGAAGTGGGTATATAAGACAAGCTGTATGATGATCCGGGTGTGAGTTGTTGATAGAGGGAGAGAAGGGTTTTGATATGTGTTTGTATTCCATTCTGAGTTTTATTTCTTTTTGGTAAAAATATTTATTTGATTTTTTCTTTTGTTTTGAGGTCATATTTTTCCTAATTGATTGTAAGGTTTGTAATCTAGGATTTGTTTCTACATCCCTACATAGTGTGATGGGTATCTGTGGGTTTGGTAATTGCGTTTGTTTTATTTTGAGGTTTATTTGAGTTTGGGTTGTTGATTTTGATCTTGTATGTTTTGATTGCTTAAGATGTGGCTTGTTTACTATTTTTGTTATTGAGATATTTTGTTGTGTTCAATTTCTTGGTTTGTGTTGATTTTTGGTTTGAGTAGGTAAGACATGTTTTTGGTTTGGAAGGTGTTTGTGTGGTGTTTACATTTTGGTTGGCTTTATCTATTATTGTTGATATGTTTCATTCTGATTTGTTTATTGTTTGGTTGTGTTTTAGATCGATTATGTTTTTATTTTTTCAACCGCCTTGGTGATGGGTGCTCATTGTGTGATTTTTTAATTGGTAATTGTTAGGTGTGTTTTGTTGTTTATCATCTAAGCCGGTAGGCCAAGGCCACTTTTTATGTTTATTGTATTTTGTTGTATTGGTTAATATTTTGGTATTTGGGTTGTATTGCAATCTTGTTGAGTTTTTTGGGGGATGCTTAAATATTGGGGTTTTTTTGAGTGATTTTGTGCATATGTTTTATTATTATTTTTTGGTAGTAAACCTTGAGGTGTAGGATTTGTTATTTGTGCTTTGTGGTGGTTGTATGTTTTGTTTTGTTTGTTGAGGTTGATTGTGGTGGTGGTATATTTTAGAGGGTATTTGTAGTTTTAGTTTATTTTTCTTTTTCTTTTGTATGTGCTTGTATTGTTGTGGTCGGAGTATTTATACAAGTTTATGTATTTTTTAGTTAGTTTTCTTTTTGAGTTTATGGAGTGAGAATGTACTTGTGTATTTGCTTTTTGATTGAGGTAGAATTTTTTGTACGGGTATGTTTTGTGTTTGTATTTTTCCTTTAACACCATATTCAAATTTTTGGGAGTTTTCCTATTCCCAATTTAATGATAGTTTAGCTCTAGTAGCGCTGATCTGTGTAGATTGTGGGAAACTGAAATTTTCGAATGGCCATAACTTACTCAATTCTTGTCCAAACTGAGCATATGAGGTGTTTTTTGACATCTACAGAGTCTGTAGATGTCAAAAAACACCTCATATGCTCAGTTTGGACAAGAGTTGAGTAAGTTATGGCCATTCGAAAATTTCAGTTTCCCACAATCAATGAAGATCAGCTCGACCATAGCTAAACTGCATTTTCTCAAAATCGTGGAAAACTCCCAAAATTTTGAATATGGTGTTCTTTGTATTTGGTATAAGTATGTACTTTTTGCATATATTTTTTTGGTGTAATACTGTATTTTTTTATAATATATTTTTGTACTTTTTTTTGCATTTTGGTGACTATGCTATTGTATTTTATACTAGTACTTTTGTACTCTAGTACTATTGGATGGTATAAGACTAGTTTGCTATCTCTATACTTTGTATGTATAATACTAGTTATTCTACGTAGCAGTCTAAGAGTATATTTTCTATGATCTAACTTGACATCTGTATTCAATCTATGTTTTTTTGGTATTCTGTGGTAGAAATAGAAGAGTTTCCAATAATTGCTTGGAGCCCTTGGATAGCAAGCATAATTGTATTTTGACCTTTTGAAATTTTGTTCTTGATTTCTTTATGCTTGGCATTGTTGACGGCTCTTTCTGTCTCCATTTTCGGTTCCGTTTCTTCTCTTAGTCTTTTGTTGCTTTCTTCCATGATAGTGAAAACTTCATTTTGGTGACGGTAGAGGTTGTTAGTGTAGCTATGATGTTTAGAAAAGTTGTGTTGATGTCGTTGAAGCCCCAGGCTTCAATTTGGATTTTCGATGGAGGCTTCATCCCATCGAGACTTTTCCTATGAGGTTCAAAGTCTACATAATGCCCCATTGATGATATGGTTTTTTGTGAATGAATGACTGGTACACAATGGGGTTTGTGCGTTGAACATTAGCACTCCCATTGTGCTTGGTTCTTAACTCTCTATGAAACCATATGGAAGCAACATTTTTGCTACCAATTGTTTTAATGATAGCCTCTGTGGTGTCAACTACCAATATGAGGATGGGTAGATGTCAGAGGGTTTGAGTTAGGGCGTCTTTCTTGGCCTTCTCTTTGGCTAAAATGTGGATTGAAGGGTTGTAGCTCATTTTTTGTGGCATGATGATCTCTTGGTTAGCGGCTACATGGTGTAATCTTATTTTGTCTGCTTGATTAGGCGAAGGTGCTACTATAAATGTGTGGCTCTCAAGAGTGCTTTTTTGCATATGAATGATTTATAAATCATGCTTGTGGAGGAAACTATTCCGTAAGATATCAAAGAAGAGGGTACTAGCGGTTGTGTTCATTAAGCTATCACTCTTAATCTTGACTGAGAGGTTGGAATTTTGGGCAATGTTATGATAACTCTTACAGACTTCGCCGAGGTGGTTCTTTGAGTGAAATTTAAGGATGAAGGGGCAAAGCCTCTTTAGTAGATTAATGTCATCGGTCTCGGGGGGGAGGAGATGCTTTTTAATTATGCCATTCGAGACTCCCTTTTGTTCCCCACCCTCGGTACTGAAACAAAGTATAGCTATGGGGTTTATGATATCTGCACCAAGGGGAATATTCATCTTCTAATGCCTATTGAGGATAAGAAGTTTGATATCATCATGCATAATGGGATAATTCATGATGACCTCGAAGTGAATTTCTATGTGAAAATTTAAATCTAGCCCAGTGGTAGGGTTGGTAGGAATGTCAAAAGGGATTTGGGTAATGTTGTAATGTTATCCTATGATCCCATCATTCCTAATCATAGGGTATAAAGTTTGCGGGGTGCGTGGAAAAGCCACGGTTGAATTCTTGGTTTTAGTGGCTTCATCTACTGAGATGCTTCTATTGATCATGTCTATGAATGGTTTATACAAAGAGATGTCGTCTACATTGTT
>CAXARX010000805.1:0-17262 GCA_963971425.1 Bryoerythrophyllum caledonicum | reverse complement strand
TGTTTGATAGGTTGAGATCTCATGAACCGAGTGTCTTGCGGGACTTGTTTTGTACCATTAGAAAGTGCTCAACAAGGAGGGATGCACGGACTTCATTTTGTGGTATTTGGACGTACAATGCAAAATTCATAGAATTTCAAAGTATTCATGACTACTAAGAATTAGAAACCTTAGAAAAATAAAAAAGTAAATGAAACTTAAAGACAATTGTTACCACTAGCACTTCTACTAAACTCTTCTTCTACTCAACTATTACTAAATAATATGATCTTATGCACAGGTGACATTTTAAGCCAACGGGCACATACTATATTAGTACATTATGAATTAATTTTATAATATACTAAACATAGGTGTACCTCAAAATTAATCAACCACTCTTGAGGATATTAAGATGATATTCAATATCCACCAATGTAATTACATTCATTAACCTTTTCAAGAAATTTCCAATAATTTTTACTAAAATTGTAAATTTGCAACCAAATTTGGGCAACTAGTAGTGCACAAGATGAACCACAAATTCAATTGATTTTTTCTTTAAAAATAAATAAATTTATAAAACATATTCTTCAAACTTTTAATATTTTCCCTTAATTCAAACAAGTATAAATAAAACCTTAAAATATCAATGTTGGTATAAAACCTAGTTTAAATGTGATTCTAAGTTTTATATAAATCATGATTTTTTTCATGGTCTAATAAACTCTCAATGGAAAAGACACAAATCCTCTCATGCAAAAACAAATCATGACATTTGGAGTCATTCATTAAAATATTATTGTTTGAAATTTCCTTTTCAAAATTGCACAATATAAGTATAAAGTTTTGTATTTTTTAATTATTATTTTGTTAAAAGAAAACATTCAAATTTTTATTTTTAGTACTTCAGACTGTTTATTTTTAATCAAAATAGTGAAAATTCACTACTTGGAGATAGAAATAATGTTTTTTCTTTCGAAAAACTTGTTTATTTAGCCCCTAAAGTCCCATTGACCCTATGGGACACCAAATTGATTTTTGGCAAGTTGCTAGGGTCTCAATTTTTGTCATGATTCTATGAAACTTCCTTCGATGATAGAAAATGTGATTTGCTTCGTGGCAATTCAATTTGTCTTTCAATCAGTACTCGAGAACTAAAGTTATGCCCAAATAAGCTCAAAAGAGGGAGTAATTGGCCAAAAAAAACACACAAAATATTGAATTTTTTTAAAAACAATTTCTTAGCAAATAATATTTTTGTATACATGGAAAACTTTTTGTATATATTTGGATAAGTATGTGAAACTCATGGAGCATCTTGTTTTTGGGGCAATGTGCAAAAAAATTTGTTTCCATTTTTTTAAACATAGATATCTTGCAATGTCTGCAACCAAATTTTCTAAAATTTATTCCACACATTCTTACACTAGTTAGGTGTAAGATCCTATTATTAGGCATGAAAAAATCAATTTTCAAGTTTTTTACTCTTTGCAATAGAAACAGCAATTTTGCAATAAAAATGCCTTGAGACTTTAGTAGTTAACCCCTAAAAGCCCAAAGGGTACTATATAATAGGGTCCAAGGCAAAATGGCGTTTTTGCAATTCGAGGGATAGTGTCCTACATTTATGCCAACTTTAACATCCTCTCGAGAACTAAAAAATTAATATTTTACCATGAAATTTTAGAAACACAATCATCTTGATATTGAAAACATGTGTACCAAATTTTAAGGCCAGGAGACATATACAAAAAAAGATATTCAAGATTTACCAACAAATGGTGGCTTTAAAAACATTTTCACAACTGCCAACTTTGACACCCTCACAAGGATTGAAAGAAAAATAAAATTCCTATAAAATTTTGGGAATGAAAACATCTTCATGTTAATTACACGTGTAAAAGAATTTAAGTCCAAAAATCCACCAAAAAAATGATATTCCAAATCCACAAAAAAAAAATGATATTCCAAATCCACAAAAAAAAAATGATATTCCAAATCTAACAACATGTGTAGTTGTCAGAAACAAAAGGAATTAAAACAAATAAATACGTTGCAACCTTAAGAATTTAAACAAGCTCACAAAACGAACTCAATGAGACCATACCCAATTTATAATTTTCAAATTTGTGAACAAGGCGGGGAGTCGGTAATGGTGATGTGGTAATCTTGACGCTTTCATACAAAGCCTCACTCCCACAATTGTTGTAGGGGCTGCTGAGTATGATATTTCCAGCCTGCGCCTCTCGAAATAGGCGTTTTCATACAAGTCTGTCTTGTTACGCTCTTACAACAACAGTAAAGAGTTCATTGCTTTCCACAACAATCAAACTGAAGAGATCCTATCAGAATACTTGCTCTCTCAAAATGCATGAACGTGCTTAAGAAATTACATGCCCGAGCATTTCCAAAATTTCCTACACAGCTACTTTCCTACATGGAATCATTCTCTCAGCAACCACGTGAATCATTCACGTTTTTGGCTTCGTTCTATGCTAATGCGTGAGAACTCAGCAATTTTGGAACTTGCGGCCCGACCATTGTCCACACATGTAAAATACTCGCCCACTGCACCACAAGTAGGACTCAGATAGAGAGACCCAGAAGAACCTCGAAGAATACATAACTAACATCGAATTCAGGAGTAATCCATTTCCAGTAAATCATTTCAGATCAGGGGAGAGGCGCCCACGCCAATACTCACCTTCCATTGCCCCACGTGTGACAGATGTCAAAATACCATGCTCGACTGACTCTCCATCCACATCGGCTGGCAACTCAGGAACAGCAGAAAGAGGGCGACTTGGAAAGACCAGGCAGACAAAGGCCTTGCTTTTCTGCCATGGTCAAAAGACAAAATCTTCAGAACAAGTACTAGAAATCAGAAAACATAAATTCCATTTGCGTCCAAAATGAATGTCATCATTTTTCAAAGGCTAACGTTGCTGTTGTGTTGACATACTTGTTCCTCCAGTTTTGTGGGATCCAAGAAAACTTGACCGTCGTCAGTGACCCCGCAGCTTACGGCAGCTATGAACGAGCAAGGAAACATTAGATCAGACTCCCGAACCAAAGCGAAGAAAGAACCTCGCAAAATAGCAGGTAAAATGTAGATTGACAGAGACAAAAACTGGAGTTGAAAAACACAGGCAAGCACAAACAAAGGAATTGAACCAATAAAAGTTAGTAAAAATATTTAGAGATCCTACTGAGAAGTCCTTTGAGGGGTATGCCAGCATCAACAAGAGCCACACAAGCTGCGTTTATAGCACACGCCAGCAGCTAGAATGTTTAAGGTTAAGTGCTTTCATAAGATAACAAGGAGAACGCAGTCATAATTTCAATGTGGACACTACCCTTCGTAACCAACAAAGTAAATTCAGGACGTAGGAATCGATCTTAACAACCCCTCATACTCCACAAAAGCACATTAGAAGAGCCAAACATAGGAGAAGGATACAGATCCATCATCATTGATAACCTGCACACCATCGAAACTTAGATCAGCTTAACTGCTTAATGACTTGACCAGCAAATGCACGAATTAGAAAGTATACCACCGTCGGCTCAGCATTCAAACTTCTGAGTCGACATGTGTTTTTCAAGATCCCTAAAGAGAAAGAAGCAAAACTTGACTTTTGTGAAGATTTACCCTCAAGTACAGGAATTGGTGTTGACTTCAGTCTCTTTAAGCCAGTATTCGACGTTACCTGAAGAATCACGGAAATTGCAGTGTTTGGGTGCAGAGCAGTCAACATTATGAACTCCAGCGACCTTCTCACTACAAACTCAGCCTCTTTCTCATAGGACCCTGCCAACAATAGAAAGGAACTGATTAGGGTCTCATCGATGAATAAGATACACATCCCTAGAAATGCTACGAAGACACAGAAGCGAAAACCTATAAATAGTTGAACCGAATGTCATTCAAAACCAAACAACCACGAAGTAACCAACAATGCAACAGAAAGACACCTCGAATGCACATGCCAGCACGGGATGACGTCAAACGGGGTTCATAAACGTCATTACTGATGTCTGACTAAAATACCAAAGCAATTATAAAATACATCATAATGTGTAGAATTATGATGTTAAATCCTGGTAATCCTACTCAGTGCGTAAGAGTAATCCCTGAGTAAGGGAAACAAAGGATAGAAATACCTGGTAAACCATTCTTGGCCCTCCAAGTAATTTCAACTACAGCGCGCTCGGCATTCTCCTTCCACATTGCAGCAGCCTTCGGACCGTACACTGCAGCCATGACTGTAGTGTTTTCTAATACAAAAATGAAAACATCAGACCATAAGAACAAGGAAATGGCTTCAACATTCAATCATAATTTTCTCAGAACAAGAACTCCAAACTTGGAAACAAAGACGACACTGAGAGGAAAGCCGGGATTCAACACTGTCAATTCTCTTAAGAGAGAGAGAGAAGGGATGCAATTACTGCGTGCTCCGTTCTGCGCGTTTCTATCGTCAAATTCTCCTTCCAATCCTAAACCCTCAACCCGGTCCTGTGAACAAATACCTTGCGACCAGGTGGCGGATCCATGAGCTCGTGTGAGTAAACCGCGCGAGCATTCCAGTGGGCGCAGCTGCGAAGCAGACCGTCCGTCGATTCGTTTACAGACGTCCAGCGAAGCTAAAGCTCCCACCTCCATCGCGATCATTGCACAGTGGTTTCAAGTTGATCGAATTTGCACAGATGTTTTAGGTTTTCCGCTATTTCATAAAAAGCTGCAAACCTTGCGGGTAACCAAACATGTGAATGACTAAACATAATCTGCTTCAATGAATGGTTAATGGAGGAAACTGAACGAAATTCTTGCAAGTATAATTCTCAAACATCTTTCTCACAACTGAGGGCTTTGTTCAATACAAAAATAATAATGGCAGGAGCTCAAAACACTTGCCAGTGCTGCTGTCTCAGTCTCGTCTGCAAGGCTCCCCTGCAAAAACGAAACCCAAATATCTGTGATCGAGCTATTTCAACCCAGCACGCAGACCATCAGCAAGCGCGCTTGACGTGGTGACAGACGACGACAGAGCGCACCTAGTGTAACACAAGCAACAAAATATCAATAGATAAATATTTACCCTACATTCAAAAACAAAACTCTCTGCAACGACTGTCGAGCAAGGTCCCCAGGGCAGATACACGTGGTATGGCCAAATTACAGTTCTGCTCAGCTGATTGAATCACTCTTGTGAAACTGAAATTCAAGGATATTTCGAAAAAAGGGTTTGAAATAAATTCAGCGGGAAAGAGAACACCTCCGAATTGAACGCTACATCAATAAAAGAGTGTTACCACACTGTACTTGGCTGCGAGAGTAATTTTTAGACTCCTCTATATACGATACAGAAAAACGATTCACGCTGAGTGCAATGTCGGGTGGAGGATCAAAGAGTTGTGACGACCATAAAAACTACAGCGGCAATTCAAATACTGCGACACTCGTCAAGAGAAGCTCGGAGGATTACTAACGCTCCTGAATTTCTCACCTTCAGTTCCAACCTCACAAACACACTTCGAAACACCACAATAACAAACGCCGTGAACGATCCTCAGCCTCTACGTCGTCACCCCCTCTGGTAGCCTCGTGAACCACTTTTGTTCCAGCTCTGCACGATTGGATCAGCCAAAACAACAGCAGATACTAAGAGCAATTTGCATGTTAGCAATCTGAAACTGTAACGAATGTGTCGGTGTTCATGACTCAGATTGATGCTCCGGCGGGGCTGCTACGAAGGAGTGTCGTATCCGAACAGAAGCTGGTAACAGAGCTTCAGTTGGAAAACAGCCATTAAACGAAACCCTAAAAAACCTGGACAAAGTCGACACCGACGATTTTTCGTTGAAATTCGTCCTCGACAAAGATCCTCGTCGACGGAGAAACGTGAAACATGGTCAAAACACTAAAAACACTTAAACTAGAATTGCTTTCCACAATTTGTTTTGGTAACATGAATGATATTGAAACTCAATATTATAATTTTTTCATAGATGAAGTCATGTGTATACTACATGTTCAAAAAATATTTATATGTTTTTTTAAGATTTCAAATTATTGTGATATTTTTCAAAAGAAAAGTGAAGAAAACTCGTATTAAATTCAAAATGAGGTTTTAAAATCTTAAAACTCAGTAACATGCATATATTATAGTGTAGAATATCACGTTGTTATCAAATTTTCCGTGGCACTCTATAAACAGTATATTAATCGATTGTAGTTACAAGTTCAAAATGCATCAAAATATGCAATTTTTTAAAAAATTCAAAAATTTTAATTGGATTAGAAACTATACATAGAAAATTTCTTATCATTAGTTGGGTCAAACTTCATAAAAGATCAATTTTATGACTAAATTATAGATCAAACATAAGAAACTCGGAGGTACCAACATACACTAAGAAAGCATAGTTGGTCATCCATATTTAAACACATTTTCTTACATTTAAAGATTATTATCACCTCAATGAGAGAATTTTCACCACCATATGTTACACACACAATGAAAGAACCCTCCCAAAATTCCAAGATGGCATGACCACGCATATAAGATACAATAATTTTTTTGACATCCTCAATCATACACCATAGAATAAACCAAACATTTGAGTTTTTTAGTTTTTCAATTTCCAACAAACACATGAAGCATTCATAAAGGATTTGTGCATCTAGTTGTGTGCACACAACCTGCACATGTGGATGCACAAGTAGGTCGATGAATATGTGCCTTTTTGTTCAATTTATGAATGATTGCATTTGGCAGTCGGGCAGATACTATCCGTTGCGGCAGTTGACCCTTGAACATCTAGCCAAGCTTGTGGGGCTTACTCATCCAAGAATATTGAAGAAAAAGAATGTTTCACTAACACTACTAGAAATACAGTGCCCAAATTAACAAAACATCAACAATTTTTTGTTAATTCGGGTACTGTAACGTTCATTTTCACAAGTTTTTGTTAACTGTGCCCAAATTAACAAAAAAAAGTTTCATTTTTTTGTTGATTTGAATAGTGCAATTATCACAACAAAATTTTGTTAATTTTAATGGAATCTTTTAGAATCTCTAAAAAAATTAGAACCCTTAAGAATATTTAAGAATCTTTTAAAATCTTTGTGAATCTTCAACATACAATGTAAATTTAAGAATAAAATAACTACACGATTCGGTGTCTATTAAAATCAGAACACTCCAGGGGAAATTTTCACCTTGTAAACGGACTCTTTTTCTTAAACTTTGAACTAAAGGAAGTTGTATAACTGATATATCTTTCACCTCCAACAATTCATTTGAGATTTTGATCTTCCAATCAAAATTTATGGACAAAAATCAAAGAAGGTGTTTTAAAATGTAAAAAAATGATCCATTTCCACCTCTCTCTGATTTTTGTTTATAACTTTTGATTGAAAGATCAAAATCTGAAACGGATTTTTGGAAGTGAAAGATAGCTCAATTTTACAACTTTCGTAAGTTCAAAGTTTTTTAAAAGGTTCATTTTCAAGGTGAAAATTGCCCCCAAAGTCTGTTGAATTGAAGTGATAGTAGGAAAAAAATTTAAAAAGTAATTAAATAAGCTTTTGCACCTATTCGAGTCATGTGAATTTATAAGTGGTGCTATGGTTTAAGCGTTGGATATCATCCATGAGGTCCAAGGTTCAAACCTTGATGGCATAATTTGCCACATAGGTCGTCCATGTGGCTTGTGGGACCATCTATGTGGTGGCAATGCCATGTGTCCATTTTGTATTGTCTTCGTATTGAAACAAATTTTGTCAGATTTCGTGAAGTGTGGGGAAAATGGTGAATGTTCAAAGTGGTGACATCCAAAGGACTTTATTGTTGGAGGCATATCTGCTCCCACAATGGAGGCGGATTTCTTGAAGAAAAATAATATTTTTAAAAAATTATAAATAAATAAATAAATTTATGTGTGTGTTCGCTTGGCTGATTTTTATTTTTATTTTCTTTTTTTATTCTAATTTTATTAATTGCACTTTTGGATGCCCGCGGAGTCTCAATACACTAAAATTGGTAAATAGAGTTGGATGATATTTAGTGTTGTTCCCTGTTTTTACCCCAACACTATTTTCCAACTTCTACGTAAATAGTGGTGGACACTTAACTGTGCCACCAAACTTTAGCTTTCCCTTAAAAACTATAATTTGGCCTTCTTCCATAAAAACCTCATTTTTTCTCTCCCCTGTCCTGAATTTTGTGGCCATGCCTAGAAAAGTCCATTTTCGTCTTCCTTCCTTGAGAACTCTCTATTGGGCTTGCTCCATTGCACCTGCACTCTTCTTTTGGCCGGAGACAACTTTGGAGAGACTTACCTTGTCTAATGATTTCTTTTGGAGGAGGGAGAGGGGAGGGGGGGAAGAGAGAGAGAGAGAAGATAGATCCAGTCATCCCAAGACTAGGCAGATTCTTTCATTCCATGTGTCACAACTCAAAATAGCTGTTTTAAATTTTTACATATATATTTGGCTTAGATATTAGCATAGTGAGCAAGATAAAATATTTTTAGGAATAAAACATAGGATATTAGCAGAAACGGAAATTTCAGGCTAACGCGGAAACCTTAAACCTTAAACACGGTTAACGCGGAATCGGAATGACGTCCGAACCGCGTCAAGCCGGAAACCGCGTCAAGCCGGAAATCGCATCAAGCCGGAAACCGCGTGATGCCGGAAATCGCGTCAGAACGGAAGACGCGTGATCCCGGATTAGGGTTTGGAGCGGTATGGTGGCGGCGCCACCGGAAGCCACCGCGACTATAAAAGCCGCCTCGTTTCTATTTTTGGCATCATTCTCATTTTGTCGTTTTGCTTAGCTTGTCGTTTTCCTCTTTCCCTCCGCGCTCTTTTCCGTGTGCATGCAGGTTTTGAGTGCTGTTCTTTAGTTCCGAGAGTAGAAACTTGAGAGTTTGTGAGATCGGGACGTGCGGCTAGGACGGAAAGTGAGGTAGTTTCCGGAGACGAACAAGGATCGGATTTGTGAAGATGCCTCCCACCCGGAAAGTTTCTCAAGGAACGACGACGGCAACGCCAACCTGCTCGCCTACGGACCTAAAACTCCGGAAGGTGAGTCCGGTTCTCCCTGGCCGTGAGGAGGAACGCGCGCAACTGATGGAGGATCTCGAAGCGATGGGACTCACGGGCCTGGCGATCAAGCCATGGGGGTTCAAGGACGACAATATGGTGCGCGAGATCATAGCCAAACCGGGAAATGAGTTCGTCGGCACCATCCGCAGCGTCCCTAGCAAATGGAAGGAGGAACTTTGGCGAGCAGCTTACGGAACGAGGGCGGAAGGCCAAGGCATGGCCAACCGGAAGGACGAATTCGTCCGTGGCAAGTTCAAAGGAGCAGTGAATCCAAAGGATGGGTATGTCGTCGAGGATTGCGCGGATCCTTGGCAACAACGGCTACTCCAATTCCTACTTCCGATCCTGCATCCGGAGAAGCCAACTCGGGTAACTCTCAACCTCGCCAACACCATCTTCGGGTCCCTTTCGAAGGAGCGGAAAGCTAATTGGGCCCGGATCATTTCCGATCTGGTGTCCCAATTAGTCTCAAGGGTTGGTAAGAGTAGAGCAACGCCTATCTCACCCTACCTTTTCCACCTTTATAAGTCCAACGACCTGCTGAGAGCCACGGAAGAGAACGAGTGGAAAGCTCAGGAGTCAACATTAAGGTACGGAGAATCCACGACCGGATCGGATTCTTCCTCAACCTCCGACTCTGATGACGACGACGATGATGAAGATGACGTTATACTGACATCGCGCCGCTCGAAGAGAACAGCGAGAAACTCCCGAGGGCAGCCCAGCAAGCGGACCCGGAAAAATGAGCCGGAAAGAGAAAGGTCGCAGGGAGCGACACCCGAGCCAGCTGCCAACCCGGAACCGAGTGGAGCGGGTCCTAGCGGCGAAGCCCGAGCGGAACAGCCGAAGGAAGGGGCGAAAGGAGAAGACCTCTTCCGACAATTGATCGAGATCGTCGGCACCCTGCAATCCGATTGGTCAACTAAGAAGATGGTCCTCGACGAGGTCGGTAAGTTGGTTGGAGCGGAGCCGGACAGCGTTCTTCATCACCGGGTGGCGGACTGCATCTCCGACCCGGAAGAGTTCCAAAGACAGGAGGCGGAACTCAGGAAACGACAGGAGGAGATAGACGCCCTCCGGATACGGAACGCAGTACTTCAGACTGAAATGGAGGTGATGCGGGATGCTGCAGCGGATGCGAAGGAGTACGCCCGGGTGACAGCAGCCTACTTCGGAGAATCCGGTTCGACGATAGCGAAGGCCCGACTTTACGATGTCGGCGTTCTTCAACACAAGAAGCTATCAGGGGCGCGCATGATCCGGATTCTACTCGATCATGGTGACAAGCTTGAAGAAATTGTTCAAGCAGGGCGGCGGACAGTGGAGTGGATTGAGGCCGGTCTCCAGCGGCTCCCACGACAAGGAATCAACTTCTCCAATGCATCCTTTCCGGATTCATTCCCGGATGTTGAGGGGCTGGGGCTCGAGCAAACTCCCGACTCCAAGAATCGGCAGCGGCGGGCAGGACCGAAAGACACCACTGGGGCGGGAGGATCACAAGGACCAGAAGCTACCCTTGCAACTCCAGCGACAGTAGAGACAACTAGAGTAGATTTGTCAGGGGCCTTTGGCCTTGTAGATGCTGGTACGAATCCCGAGGACCCTAGTGTAGAGTAAGCTAATAAGAATGTTTAGGTTTTTGACCCGGATTCGGATTTGTAAATCCGGTCCGCTTTTTGTACTTAGTTTTTATTTTTCGTTAGGAACGGATTTGAGTCCGGTCCTCTGTTAGGACCTGACCGGGTTCGGATCCGGGTTCCAGTTCAGATCCGGTTTTCTCTCCGGGTTGTTAGGATCTGGACCTTTAGGGTTTTCAGGTGTATAAGTTGACCTCCCTCGTTGGTGGTCGGGAGTCTTTTTCGAATAAATTTCAGCATTCCTCTCTATCTCTCTTTGTATTTCATTGTTTTCCAAGGATTGGCAAAGCGTTGAGTGTAGATTGAGTAAGGAGTGGAATGGGAGTTTGTTTGAGGAGTCTCCCCTTGAGTTTTCTTTTATTTCTAAGTATTTGCAAGGTCTTGAAGAGTTAGGAGTAGGTTTCCAAGTGCCTCAACATAGCCAAGTTCCCATATTCCGGGTGAGAAAGCCTTTGGTAGGATAGGCGGATGGGGAAGGTATCTCCATTTGTGCTATAGTTCTCGAATAGGAGATTCGATTGAGCGTCCAGCCTCTGGAGCGGTCTTGCTGACTGAATAAGCAAACGGAAGGAATTTAGTTAATGTTGGAACGGCCGGACTTACTTGTAGCGACCTTCCTCTACCGAGATAGGAGCGGATTTCAGGGTCGTTGTAAGTATGAGAGGATCGTACGGGGGGTCTTTGTGTGACCTACGCTTTGGTCGGAAGTCCAGGACGTTGTGAGGGATCAAACCGGATCCGGTTTAGCTAGGATCGGTAGGTAGAAAAGTGGGTCTTCAGTCACTATAAGTCACGGAAGGAGTGGAACACTCGCAACTTTATAAAACCAAGGAGTAGAACCCTCTGATGGTGAAACAGAGGTTAATTCAAACCCGTATGAAGTCCTAAACCCAGGGATAGAATTCGGTTCTGAGAAGAGAACGGAAGTCTCCTTGGGTGTTTTCCGGTTGGTGGTAGTAAGGACCGGATTGTGAGTTGGATTGATTGATTGAGAAATAGGATTAGGGGAATACTTCACAGAATCTCGTGGGAACGATCTTTAAGGTCATTTTGTTGTACTCTTAGAGTGGTTTTTGTAGTATAACAGGGAAATTGCTTATCATGTACTGCGACACCATGCTTGAAATCCAAGATCACGTCACATTATAAAATATCATTCCATAGCATTCCATATTTCATTGACTCCATTCAAATCCCACCGTAATGTGCAATTGTCACAAAACCTAGGTACTGAATATGGATCATATTCACGTTACTCCTTCACGTTTTATAAAAAATGGTCCAGTTAAAACATAGCAACACATAAACCAATTACGCAAATAACTGGTGATTTGTCAATCTGCCAGTACTGCCACGGTGTCTATTATCTTTTCCTCTTGTTCTAGCCTTCGCCCGAACAGACTGGAAACAGATCCCCGACCAAGGTATCGGTCCTCACATACCCAAGTAATTTTGTGTGATGTATTGATTCATATGCCTTGGATATAATCCAACATCGATCATTTACATAAACAAATTCCATACATATAACCAGCACCGTAAACAAACAGCATTCACATACATCATCCACGAACCCCTTATCGTACTGCAAATTCAGATCGGGAGGGCGGGCGGGTTCATCACAAACCAGCACAGAATGAAGTACATCATCGAGAGTCCAATTCACGTAAACTCGAAAAAGCTTGAAAAAATCGGAAAGACTCGACAAACCTCGAAAGAACTCCGCTCGAATCAAACAATAGAGAGAAAAATGGCAGGGTTGTAGCCCATCCAAGCATCGAACAACCTAATCATCAAAAAAGTCCATCGGTATGGCAGAACGTAAGACCCAGAAAAGCCACCCCAATAATAATAAATATATATCATCGACCATTTCCTTCAGAATCTATTACGAGTTACAAGAATACAATCAGAAACTGTTCTGTAACCACAAAGACCCAAGCATATTACCCTCAGAAAACTTCCATCAGACCCTAAGGTCAAATCGGGAGGGCGGGCGGGTTCGACATTTCACAAGTCAACGAAAGAAGTCCCATCAATCATAGAGATAATAAACTAAGCTCGAAAATATCCTCCGCCACAACAATCAGGAGAGAAAAAGAGCAGGATCGCGGCTCATTCACCACCGATCGTCCTCAACAAACCTGTCCACCATTATGGTAGAACTGATTTGACGCATCAATACAAATCAACCTATGTTACCCATTTAATGGCACACAAATAAGCAATTGCGGCAAAGTGAGTAGAGAGAGTTCCGTTGAAAGAACGTGGTATCTTGTATATCCACATGCTCCAATCTTAGGAAGCAACGCCTCACCTGTGCCCATGCCCACCAAACAAGTTTGTTAGTAGACGTACACGAGGTGTCAGCAGCATTGCTTCACGTTGTTATCCGAATCGAAGATTGAAAACTGTGAGTTAAAACAAGAAAACTAGCAGAAAAGCAGAAAAAGGTGTGTACTCCCTGTTCCGCAAGACATATCAACTTTTAAACACAACTTCGAGCATTACGCTCGTTGCAATCCAACACATGGGGGTTGTCATCCCATCGGGTTGTTTCTTGTGGGTCTTTGTCATGTGATTTGACACTTTGCCAGGTGTACATGTGGGTTGTTGGCAACTGCGGCCGTAATTGAGTAAAAAGATTTACCACACAAATTTGTGAATTCTTTATTGTATAATGACGCGAGAGAGAGAGGACCCACCGCCAAACCTCTGATAAAAACCCTCTGATAGAATGTGGCCTGGTATGTCCACACTCCGTTCAGAGGTGCATACCAGGCTCACGAATCTGAAAATTCTTGTTTGCATCTTACAAACATAAGATACATAACTCTCCTTTGCATCACGTTGCGAAATTAAAGTCATCTCTTAGTGTCTAAACAGGGTTCAATGGCGAATGTTACAATTGCCTTTACGATTGCACTCTAAATCTACCTTCTCAAAGCTTTGAAGATTTCTTGAAGGTCAATTTTGGTTGCCGGGAAGTGCCCATGCGAGATCCAGGAGACAACGATCTGCTTAAGGCGATCTCCTTGGAATCCATTGAGAATTAAGGTAATGATCAGAGCCTCAATCTCGTCGATGGCTGACTGGTTGTTGTTGGAAAGGTATAAAATGGGTAAGACTTGGGAGATAATAATGTTATAAGCATTTCTCACATATCGGTTGGAACCTTGCAAATCACAATTAGTGTTGTTTTTGACAATTAGTGTAGCTAACACTATTTACCAATTTTAGTGTAGTTAGATTCTTTACATGCCGCCTCATTTCAATCCTCTTGACATTTAAAGGTTAAGCCCTAACTGCGTTGACATTCATATATTGTACGTTTATTTGCCTTGTTTAACTTTGAATATCCATAACTTTTGCGTCCAATGTCTGTTTTTGCTAATTTTTTAAAGAAGTACCCCTCCATGATGTCTAGTTTGAGTGGTAAAATTTTCAAAGCAATCCGAGATAGTGGGAATTTTTGGGAGCCCCTCAAAGTGTGGTACCTTTTTTTTCTATAGTTTCATAGGTCTTCACAGTGGCAACTTCGGCAGCTTGTATCTTTTTGCATCCAATGTTTGTTTTCATTAAAAATTGTTGGGTTAGATTCTCCTTGATCTTTAGTTTGTGTCGTAGAGTTTTCATGTCATTCGGAGTTGTTATGAATGCTTTGAAATCGTTTTAGTGCACGAGTCTAGTTTTGACAATTTTTTATTTTTGGGTCAAAAAAGGTCACTTTTTGGGCTACTTTTTGACGTTTCAAAGCCATTATGGGACACACGAAAAAATTGTTAAAAAATAATTGTACCAATGTATTGGTATGATATATTTTTGAACCTTTTTATAATTTAAAAGGTTTTTCATTTGAAAGAAATTAAAAACAAATATCACCTATAATCAACTGTTAGAAAGAATTTAGCATCCTTTTTCTACACTAAAACATTAAGATCTTGCAATTTATGTAGCCAAATGACTCCAAATTTGATCCACATCATCTACAACATGTACTCTACAAGATTGTGCAGTTAAAATTTCTATATTTCACTTTTATTTAGACCTACAACACTTGAAGGACAATGATGTTTATAAGCCCAAAAAAGGTAAGAACCTGTAGGAATTAAGGCTTTAAAAGTCTCAAGTTACGCATAGCCAAGTTTCGGACAACGTGGTGTCAAAAATGAGTTTCCACATCATATTTAATTTAACATCTGTATTCATTCCAATCGTTCAGAGTTTTGACGGCTATGATAATTGTATTGCACAATAAAATCATATCACAATTAACAACAAATGTAAATTGTTTACTATAATTTTAGACATCTAACATGCAATTTTCATACTTGGACAAGTGATTGGCACTAATGTGGTGTTCTAGTTTTCAAAAGTCAAAATCTAGATCAAATTCTAATTTGCACATCAATTATTTTTTTGAAAATTATAGCTTTTCATCTTAATTTTAGGCACTCAACATTAAATTTTATACCTAGGCAAGTGGCTAGCACTTATCTCATGTTCTAGTTTTTAATTGTCAAAATCTAGATCAAATTCTAAGTTATACATCAATTTCCACTTAAAAAGCATCTTCCATACAAGATGTAATTTTCATGCCCGGGCAAGTTACCATCACCAATCTTGTGTTCTAGTTTCTAATTGTCAAAATTTAGATCAAATTCTAAATTGTGCATCAAATTATGTTTAAATTAGTAGCTTCTTACTTTAATTTTAAGCACCCAACATGCAATTTTCATGCCCGGGATGGTCACTTTACTAATCTCTTGTTCTAGTTTTCAATTGTCAAAATCTAAATCATATTCTAACTTGTAAATCGATTTATGTTTAAAATAAAACATTGTTACTCTAATTTCAGGAATGCAACATAGAATAACGTAGATGAAACATTACTTGACAACAATATTGCTTTCATACATAGAATCGGTGAAATTTAGAAACAAACTCTAACATCTTCATAGAGTTTTGACAAATTTGAAAAGTTGTATGTTAAAAACTCACCTTGAATTGTAAGGTCAAATTTGCCTTCTTTTTCAATTGATTTGTATGAATTCTCCAAAAAGTTAAATACAATTTCAAGTTTCTATATGTTATTTCCTACCATCCTTCCAATCACACCATACGTGTACTTCTAACAATGCAAACATTGTCATTTCAAGAAAAAACTAGTGGTGAATAACATACCGTATGAAAAAAAATCTGAATTGTGAGAGTAGGAGAGGAGAGGGGGAGGTTCTAGTATTACCATAGGCATGAGGAAAGTGGCTAGGAAGTTGTAGATAAGGAATACTCTAAGTTGGGCTTTTTTTGGAGCTACCTATTACTTTTAGGCTAAATACTACATGACATAGTTCTTAAACCCATGCAAGTGCGTGGGTTTGAGAGAGTTGCGGCAAGCCTAACTAACCTTGGTTGAAGTAGGGGTCGCACTAGCATTCAAGAACAATTCAATGTAATTTTAATTATTATTGTAGAAATTTTATATTCTATTTTTTAATTCTTATATTTACAAAATGAAATAAAATTTTATCACTTGATTTTCATAATTTAAAATTTTTCTTTTATTTTTTGGAAAAATCATGTATTCTTTAGTATTATTTAAATTTCTAAAACAAAGCAAAAGTTTTTTTTTTTTTTTTGGAGATTAGATTTTTAAAAAAATTATTTATCTATGTGTATTTATTCTTTTAATTTTTTTCACGTATCTTTAGTTTATTATATAGATTTTGAGTTCTTTTATTGATTATATTTTAAAATTTTATATTAGATTTTAAATTTTGTAATAGAGTTTATTTATTTATATATTCGAATTTTGAATTTAATTTAAGTTTTCCGATTCATTTTTCTAAATTTCAAAAAATTATTTATTTATTTCATTGTAATTTTTGTAGGTGACTATCCACTAAAAAGATGCAAGCAAGGAGATCTAAATCCACCCCCCTCCCCCCTTTTGTAGAAAAACACGAGATGTGTAAGAAGATAGGAGTTTTCTATTGCAAAAAAGAAATTGGAGCTCTCCACCCAACCGTAGAGGTATGATCAAGATATAATCAAGGCCTCACCCCCGAGCTCTTATACAATGGTCTAAGTGTCTTAGACCATTCACAACTAGAGTGAACACACATAGTCCTGCATGGAATGTTTGTCAAAGTACATAACTAACACATGTTCTAATAGGAATTACCAACACGGTAAATGTACTTCTAACACTCCCACTTAATGACATATTAGATACTAGTTCAATTTAATGATTCCCATCATTTCTTTGAACTGACTATGTTTCTCACGTGTAAGTCCTTTGGTCAAAACATCTCCGATCATGTCCTCAGTTCCGCAAAAAACCAAGTCAATCTTGCCCTCTTCAATCTTCTCACAAACAAAATGATGATCAATCTCAACATGTTTCGTTCGTGCATGGAATGTAGGATTCCTTGAAAGAGAGATGCAGCTGTGATTATCGCTCTAAATGGTCATCAGACAAACTTGCAAAAATCCAGTGTCTCTGAAAAGTCGTTGAAGCCAAAT
>CAXARX010000804.1:0-30717 GCA_963971425.1 Bryoerythrophyllum caledonicum | reverse complement strand
GAGTGACGTCTGCGATTGGCCACTGCACACAGCTTCTTGGCCTTCTCAATGGCGGCCGCACCATTTTAGGGGTTTCCAGACAGCCAATAAGGTGGACCGACCCAGTTACGCACCCCACCTTTCCGGCTATCCTTGGAATGGTGATGTACCGGAGTACCATAGCAGGGTCGCCAAAAAATAATTCTAAAAAAAAACGTAAAAATCGAGAAATTCTTGAAGGGAATGCACAAATTTTTGAAAAATCCATAAAATAGAAACGGACATTACTATCTCGTGGTATGTTTGCTTCACTTTATAAGTAACTTCATTGTCAGTGCTTCTTTGAATCAAGAAGAAGTTGAATTTGTTGAGCGTGGTTTGCTTCACTAAACCCAAGTTATTTCATTGTGAGTGCTACTTTTTGATTGAGGAGAAGTTGATTTTGCAGAGCATAGTCAAAAGTGGTGGTGTTGTGCTCCGCAGCTGAATGCATTCGGAATACTGACTTCGCACATCTCAAATACAATAAACCCGAGTAAGTCTTAGCCACCCAAGTCTCCGAAGTGTCCAATAAAAATAAACAAGGACCCTCACCGTGAACCATTATACTTTACCTTTTGTGAATTAAAAAACTTCTTGTGTACATCCCACGTACTCCAGGATTTCTTCTTTTCATTACCGGTCAATTAAACCCTTATACCCAAAGAGTTTCTAGTGATTTGAAGAGCTACGATTACAAACAATTTGTCTTCGTGAGAACTATGCAGGGGCTAAATCCTTGAATGTGTTCAAGAATGTTATAATTTTATTCTTTGACCTCTTGAAAAAATAGATTCATAGCTTTGTCAATTTTGAATAGTCCCTAAATCCAATGGACATCTACAAACATGATACTTCTAAGAATCTCTAGAATCAAGTTATATTTTTTAGTCATTGGCGTGCTGAGCACAACAAATGGAGCACGCTTATGGACACCCTAAATTGGCAAATTGCATGGTTTCTTGCAGATTTAGATTCTCCATCGCAGGAATGTGACTTTTCGTAATGTGAAGCTGTATCTATGAACTGACGTTTGGAGTTGGGCTTGTCCATTGCAGTACTCCCTGTACATTCCATCCCAATCAACGAGGAATAATTTGTCTCTAGTCTATTTGCTCTTGCCAGTAGTGACAGGAGCACTAATTTCAAAGGTATGTCTTTCTACTTCTTCGGAATCCCCCCCTCTCGACAGGCTAGGACCGTCGGAGAGTAGATTATTAACAAAGAGATTTGAGCTCCTAAATTGAGGCAGTCACCCTAAACCCCAAGGTTATTTGTCTCCCATTCTCATTATTCAAGATCGATTGAGATGAGAGATGGGTGATTTTAAGGTTTGTGGCTATACTCGCGAAGACTCTTTCATTCATGGTTGATTTCATGAAAAGTCTTTCTTTCAACCTTAACTTGAGTTCAAAGACCACCGAGTTCTTTCACACTGGATTCTATTGGAATGAATACCAAGCTCAAGTGACTAGTCAGAGTGTAGAAG
This sequence comes from Bryoerythrophyllum caledonicum, assembly GCA_963971425.1. NCBI lineage: Eukaryota > Viridiplantae > Streptophyta > Bryopsida > Pottiales > Pottiaceae > Bryoerythrophyllum > Bryoerythrophyllum caledonicum. Next base: position 29,210 of record CAXARX010000804.1, on the reverse strand, counting down.
GAGTAACTCAGTAAGTGAACGAAAGGTGTGGTAGGTGCTGGGAGACTCCTAAACCAAGGTAGTTTCTAACTTATTGATGGGGTGGGCATGGATGTGCTACAGACTCATGAAAGAATGGGTATCAACAACAGTCTACGAAGTTCACGCTTGCAAAATGGAAGGCAATACATTCCCACGGGGCTTGGAATTTGTCAAGGAATTTGTTTCAACTTACTGTGGTGGCTAGCGTGGGACAAATGGTGTTGCTCGTTGTTGGTGGAAGATCTGGACTCCTAGAACCGGCAATCCTAGACATGTATGCATGACGAGAGACAAGATTGAACAAGGCATGTTTCTAATTCTTTGTCTTAGTGAATCTTCCTAGTTCAGGTTGGATATGCAATTTCACGTAGTTAATATGCTTATTAAACCGTTCTTTGATCATGTGTCTTTGTCATGACTTCTAAGTATTTCAAGTTTTGTTTACATTCTAGGCTCAAGGTCAAGGGTTGAAGATTGATTGTGCTGTAATCTAGAGAGGATGCAAAGGAGAGCAACATTGATAGTGTGTTGAGAATGCTCAGTGAGGAGCTTCTCGTCTCTACCAAACATCTACCTCCAAACTTCAAGGACTTTTATGAACATTTCTGTGGAGAACCATGAGGGAGCATGTGACATTATACTTCTATCTGAAGAGTACGATTTTTCATTTGAGATTTGGAAATGGAGAGTTGCTCGTGTAACCTGTCTCCGAGTCTTTTGAGATGTTGTATCGGTAGAGTTGATTTGGAGGTTCCATAAACGCCCCTCATGTATAACTTAAACCGATCAAGTAGAGTTTTCTGGTGACCCTAAACCCCGGGGAAGATGGATGCAACGAGAGGTTTTGAATACTACCAAGTGTTGGCTTTTGCTCGATGGCAAAGGAGGCAGAATTCTGATATTCCTTTCTTGTGTTTGCATGCAGTTCGGGGAGGAGATCCAATTCACCCCTAAACCATGAGATTACAATCAAGATCCAAAGTGTGTAGCTCATTTGCGGCATGCCAACATGCTCGATCCCACCATGAAGACATTCTCGAAGAATTGCACGATGTGAGTCAAATCCACCTCATACAAACCCAGTTTTACAAACTCGTGAATGTCTGACTCAAGAAGTAGGTAGGACAATGCATTAGCAATCAAGGAGAGGGGCAGGGAGTGCATATGAAATACTTGGTGCTTTTGTTTTAGAATAGTGTGAGCATGACAACATCTTGATAATATAGGTAGATCATTGTCAAAGAGAGAGAAAGAACATCTTGGGAAGAGTACCTTGAGTATATTTTTGGAGGTTCAATGACGTTGTTCCAACATTTTCAGTAGTTCAATTGCCATTGATGAGTACCTCATTGCGGAAATGGTTTCCTTTTGAACTTGGATGGTGCGTAGATGTGGCAGTAGCGAGTGATTTGCCATCAATGTGGAAGGATTGAAAAGCAACCAAGCTAATCCATGTAGACCCTAAATCCTAAACCCTGAAGACTCGTGGATTGGTCTCGCTATGCAAGGTAAGTTTCAGTTTTGAAAGATGAATTTTGATTTATTGAATTCTTGTTCAAAATTTTGTTCATCGTTTGGAAGATCTTATTTCTTCATTTTTGTTGAGGTGCTTGCTCTAAGGTATGGACTAAGAAGTGTGATTGCGGAGAAGCGGTGAGAAGAAAGATTCAGCTGCTGTGGAGAAAGAATTCTTTCAAATCCCGATTCTGCCTGCTAACTTCGAGGGAAGTGGAGGCCACTGGTGGATTTGTCATCGGTGACCTAGACCCCTTCTTTGATGTAGTGGTACGCAAATAGATTCTCTCTTCTCCACCGTGTTTTTTTTTTTTCTCTCAGAGGACAAATGAATTAATTGCACCTAGTATTGAAAGTAGCATCTAGTACCTATGAACTTCATTTACGTTGGAACAGGTAGATATAGGATTACTTACAATCAACTTTAATCTTCTTGGTATTATATGTTTCAAAAAAGACGCGGATGTAAAGCAGGGCTATAGTTATTAACACCTAAACATGAGTTGATTCTAAAACTCTGTAGAGTACGTTGCTTGACGTTTGGAAACCTTAGGAAAATTGGCAATTGCTAAACTGCCCTTTGATTAATTTCCTTCTAGACTCTTAAGGAAAATTTTATTGTTGTTGTAGTAATTACTAAACCATCTCTTTCACATCCATGTAGGCATTATATAATGTTGAGTAGATGTTCTTTATTACTGCATTGGCCTTAGCCATCATGTTTGTCAACGAACTATGTCTTTTGTGGGGGATGTTGTCAGGATGCTACATATTTGAGTCAAGGTAGTCATGATGGAAGCAAGGAGGCGCTGATGTTTTGTTGTTATGTGGACAAGTTGCCCTAAACCTTTGTAAAATATTTATAAGTTCCTCAATTCTTGGAGAATGCCACGTTCCAACCCACGGAGATTATGGGTCATTCGGAACAGAATATGAATGGAAGTGTCATCCTTTTGGATTGTTTCTTCAACTCAGGCCGCTTGGTTGTGGAAGACCTTCCAAGAAGCCCTAAATCCAATGTTGTGGACCGTGAACTAGGTTAGTAAGCACAAACAACAATGTGAAAGTAGAAAAACTTATATATTGGGAGGAAGCATTGTTCTCATTGTTGTTTTCGTTGTGTAAAGCATTTCCATGTTCAGTTACAAATTTTATTGGAGGAATGAGGCAGTGGATGAGGTACGACTGCTTTTTTATTCTTTTATTTTTAGACTCTAGTATCCTAAAACCTAGGATATTCAATATTTAGCATTGAGTTTTTTTTTATAATGCTGATTGTCTATCTTCTTAGTTGTTATCCACTATTTGTCTTCCCAACAATTGTCTATTGTCTATCTACATTATATTATATGTCTTATGGGCAAACTCTTACAATCCATTGTTACAGTGCAGATCTCTTTTTCTAGTTTGGTCTTGGAGCTTGGTGTTGGAGTTTGAAAGACCCTGAGCTAGAGTTGCAGATAATATAATATTCCACACGGTATTGTAGTCGTAAGCACAACTTTGAATGGGGGTGAAGTTGGAGTTTTCTTTAGTACCTTGGAGTTAGTTGAAGTTATACTGGTGAATTCAGGATAACATTTAACAATCTTAACATTTCATCCACGAGTTGAGGCTAAGTTCTTCAAGAACTTTGATAAGTTGTTATCATACAGAGTGGAAAACCAATATCCAACAGTTATCCCCATCAATGTCTTGTTGGAATTATCGTTGATTAGAGGATAACTGCCCTAGAGCAAACAATCATCCCTTTAAAGGTGTCAATGACTTCCCGAACAAGGGTCTTGTTGAAGTTATCCTTGAGTTGAGAGTCACTACCTAAAAGTGAAGAGTCATTTTTGATGGGAACCCTAAACCTTTTATTGAACCTAGTGTTATCATCGTGTCGAGGATAACATCATGTACCCAAAGTTATTCTTGCTTGAAGGAGAATTTTAAATACTCGAGTTATTTTGTAGTCAATGAAACATTTAATAACTTGAAGTTGTTTCACATTGCATTGGGGGTTAACGTGGAGTCTTTTGGAATTGGTTGAAGGTATTGGTGGCTTGTAAATCATCCTTGACAACCCCTGAATTATTGAAGAACCGATCATTTCCAATATCTAGGGGCAATATGCAAGGTGGAAGTGTTCAATCCTGAATGTGCAAATTTGTTTCAAGTCTGTTACACATGCACATAAACATAGGTGTTCATGCTTGGACTCTCTAGAATCAATTACCTAGGATCCTAGGATTCTCCATTGCTTTGTTGAGATGTTTTACAGTGTTGCAAAAGCACATACTCACGTGGTCAAGGGGAGGCTGTGAAGAGGCTTTGGAGGAGGCTGAGCATTGCATTTTTATAACCAGGTTCGCACCTTATCAATGATTTATGGGCTCTATCAAATTCTACAGAAATGCACATAGTGTAGAGTATTGGAACGCTGACCATTTATATGAATGATTCAAGTATCATTGTATTGACACTCATTGAGCAACCATGTCTCTTACAAGTTGGGTAACCTTCTTCTCTGAACCCATTAACAAGAAGGATGGCTTTTAATTTTTAGGAAGATTTGGAAGCCAAGGTACGAACCTTTTCTCCACCTCCGTGCTTTGGTGCAATTATCTAAGCGTCACTGTCTGCTAGTCGTCTTTCAACTGGTTCACATGGAATATCCTCGCTTTTCAAAATTTGAAGGAAGTGGTTGATGGGATTTTCTAGACGTGAATAGTGAGTTGAGAAACTTGTCTATTTCACTAGAGAAGCCATCTATCCTTCGGGTTGGGTGTCTCTTTTGCATTTGGACGGAGATAACTTTTCAAAGTTCATTTTCTCCAGATCAGAACGACATCTCTCCACTTTAAACAAGAAATGTCAGCTGGATTTGCCGATATAGAGAGGGTACTGTAAATAGGAGTCATGATTGACAGATATGTCATAGCCTTAAGTGTGATATTCATACTTAGGTATTATTGGCCTACACCTGAAATCGATAATCACCCTTGAATATAGAAAAGTCCTAAATTCCTGAAGCATTGTTGAGGGTTATAGAGTGGAGTTATTCTCGGGCCGAGGATAACCTGTGTTATAGAGTGAACTATTCCCTAGGCCAAGGATAATCAATGTTACAGAGTGGAATTATTCTCGGGCCCAGGATAACCAGTGTTATAGAGTGAAGTATTCTCGAGCCGAGGATAACCAGTGTTATAGAGTGAAGTATTCTTGAGCCGAGGATAAGCAGTGTTATAGGGTGGAGTATTCCCCAAGTCGAGGATAACCAGTGTTATAGAGTGGAGTACTCCTCAGGTCGGAGATAACCAGTGTTATAGAGTGGAGTATTCCCCAGGTAGGGGATAACCAGTGTTATAGAGTGAAGTATTCTCGGGCTGAGGATAACCAGTGTTATAGAGTGGAGTATTCTCCAGGTGGGGGATAACCAGTGTTATACAGTGAAGTATTCCCAGGCCGAGGATAACCAGTGTTATAAAGTGGAGTTATTCTCGGGTCGAGGAGAACCAGTGTTATAGGATGGAGAATTACCCTAAATCGAAGACGCAGTTAATCTTGTACCTCCAAAATCGAAACTCACGGCGCTACCTTGCTTCGAAGACGCAGATACACCAAACCCTTGCGACACAAAAGAGTTTGAACCCTAAGCTACAACCCCGTCATCGCCCATTCGTTGTATGCCATACTCCCAAAACCCACCCGGGGTTTGAATGCTCCCTGCAAATTACTACACTACCAAAGTGGGGGTGCTTTTCGACACATTTTTCAAAAAGTTTTTAACATTGTTTTTTTCGACATTGTTTACAACATTAAAGTGTCGAAAACTGATTACGTTCAAAACTTTGCGCTTTCTGACATGGTTTATGACACTATACTGTCGTTAAAAATGTCGAAAAGTTTTGTGACGCTTATGTGTTGAAATCAATGTCTTAAATTTTTGACATATTAAAATGAATATTGAAAAATCGAAAAATATATTGAATAACAATTGTTGTGAAGATTGTCTTGAAGATTGTTATAAAGATTCTCATAGAGAATGTTATAAAAATAAACTTTATAAATATATCTTTGTATGGATTATGTAGATGAAATTGTATCTAATTTAGTTGTACACATTTGAAGGCCAATAAGTGCTATTGCAAGTACAATTTTCTGCCACTCAAAAGAGTCCTCAGTAACAAATATATAGCCCCGATAATTCATAATATTTACAAAAACTCATCATTAGAATCAGTGGCACAGAAAAATTACAAGTAAAAAAGAACCTCCTCTTGATGCATAGCTACGTCAATCTTACCACTAAACCAATACACAAAATCGACAATCTTTGCAACGCTTCTTATGTATTTGTCAACAAAAGTGCCGTGGCAAATGCAGAAGACTCTCACAAAATAAAGAATCCTCTCACAGAAAACTCTCCATGCGTTAAAAGCAGTTACCATTTGGCGCCAATGTCACTCCTTCAAGAGTCATGTCTTGTAAAATTTTCACGAATATATTCATATCTAGTATTGCCCTGGCCACTCCATACAAGGTAGATAACAAACATCCAGCGAAGGATAAAGTAAGTCCATATATTGTACTAACAATCTCTCAATTGAATCACTTGACTAGTCTCAGACCTATTCACAGTACTATAGCTTAGAATTCGTGCTACGCAACTTGTTGACAACATTCTCACGCTTAGCGACAACCAGAAGCATCTCTGCTTTGAGCACCTCTAAACAATAGGAATTGTTTAAAGACAAGGTCAATGTTGGGTACCATACATGCTATTTTATTATTCTCAGAACTTTTTTTGTCCAAATCCTCTGAATATGAAAATTACATGCTTAGCGAAAACAGAGACCAAAAACAACAGACTTCCTATGCATCTGAAGAGTAGGTGGAAGTCCAACATGGAATTTGGGAATCCAATCCTCAAAAATCCAGCATTGTGGCATCTCTCCCGAGCTGCTAATTTGGGATGCCAATCTCTATATGGACGGTCATATCTACAGTGTACACGGTTGAAATACAATGATGAATTACTATGATGAAATTCAACATTCAACACTTGATCACTTTCATTTCAGTTCAGTCGTTGGGTAAAGTTATAGAGGAACCTAGAACCGATAATATAAAAAATTTAGCATACATGTGGGGCAGGTCCGATACGAGAAATATTCTTCTCTTATAGGAGAAAAGATTTGATGAGGTTAACCAATTTTTCCAAAATTTGTTACTCAGAAATGAGATTTCTATTATCTTAAAAGTGAACGTTCCTTCATGACCCATACTTGTAAAATAGGATCACTTATTTCTAGTACCTTTGATAGTAGAACATGATAATAGTGTTACTCAAATCCATCAACTTAAGAGTCTCCTACAATTCCTTTACAACCAACCATGCATAAAAATTCTCCCTAGATTTCTCAACAAGAAAAGATGACATTTCAATACAAGAGTTCTTGGAAATAGGGGAGTGTATTATGCTTGAAGGGGGTCATTATCGACTTTTACTATCTCTACCTTACAAGTTTGATACAAAAAAAAACTGAAACACGCTCACTAGAAAGATATTGTTAGGTATTTCGGTGAGACGCGAGGAATGCTATCATGTGAGCCTAGAGAGGTGAGCGGTGAGCGATGAGTGGTAAATTGTGAGCGGTGAGGAGTTGCTTATCCTATACGGTTTGACGTTTGATGACATCCCGTGTGGATTTAGAGAGAAGAATGTATTAGTTTTAGACAGTAGGAGTTCTATGACCGTGGAATTTATTATGAAAATGGCTTTTGTTTTTATGTGAATATAAGAAGGATATCCTATTTCCGTGCAAAAAAATCCTATGGCTGTGGAATTTATTATAGAATAGATTTCATTTTTATGAGGATATTAGAACTACATTCTATTTTTGTCCAAAGGTAAATGTCTAGGAAGTATATAATTGAGAGCAAGGTAAAGTGGACCACTTTTGATCCTAATCACAGTTCATTAATGCAAGATTCAGAATTGCGTATTAAATTTGTTTAGGGTTTAATTGTTCTTACAAGATATTAAAAGAATATGTTTTTTTACAAAGTGAAGCAATTTTTTTTGAAAAAGACATCTTCAAAAAATCGATGAATATTTTGTAAGACCATAGAAGTAGCTGAAAACCAGTAAAGTAGTTTGTTGACAATTTGAAAAGTTTCTACATAATAGGTAAAAAGTGCATGCAATTGATTATGTTCTAGATTTAGGGTCCATGGTGCCATCAACTTTATTATGAACTTCAAGAATATTAAAATGAGGAGTAAATTCAAAATATTTGATGTCATGAATGTTGTATTGAAAACCAAATGTAGAGATTTGTTTTCAAACTATAATTTTAATGAACTTTATTGAAGATGTTCATTTGGCTACTATAGATTTGAGTACTTGTAATAGTAATAGAGGGCACAATGAAAAAGAAAACCGACTTAGAAGACATTTTGGGAGTATTTTATAGCCTTTGACTAAGAATTTTGTAATTTCAGCATTGTGGACCAACTTTTTTGAAAGCCAAAAATATTGCAATGGATATAGAACAAGCCAAATTGAAACACATAATATTAATGTGGACTAAAAGGCCCCTATCAAGTAGGCCATGAGGTCTCACACATTGCAAACACTGAAAATAAGACTAATCATAAAGTCATTTGCTAGAACTATTATTTGCAGAACTGCTACATCCATCACTATCATCACCCTTTGTAGCTTCTACATCTAGAAACTGCTGCATAGAAACATTAAACAAGCAATGGACACGAGAAGGAGTAGGGGAAGAAGCTGCTGTATATACAGCGGACGACGCTATTTTGCGAGCCTAGAGCGGTGAGCGGTGAGCGTAGAGCAGAAATTATATACTATTTTTAGGATTTAGGATTAATTTATAATATATTACTATTTAAAAAAACATTTTATTATTTTTAGTAAAGAATAGGACCTATCACAGTGGAGAATTTTACATAATAAATAATATTTTCAATTCATCGAAGTAGATTTAGGGTAACAAGAACTTGAACCTTGTCATATATAATTAACCATGGCTGAGCAAGATTATCCAAATCCAATACTGAAATTTGTACAAATCAAGATATGACATAATTCAAAATAGAATAGGTAAAACCTTGTAGTGGCCCTTTTAGTCTCACTACATCTTTACTGCATGTTCAAAAACTGGAATAAAAAGTTGCTCAATGGCATAGAAAACCTTAAGAAATAGGATGGCTAAGTAGGCCGCTCTCAAGAATGCACTTGATCTCGTGAAAACCTAGGCTTGGAGCATGTATAAAAAACATCACTATGAGAGTGAAATCCACAGACCACAATGAAGATGTAATACAAGTGCTTACAGTTTGTCCACTGACCTCGCTTACCTAGAGATTTCTTCATCATTTCTTGAAAGAATGGACAAGAACAAGTGGGGAACTATCCAACAGTGATGGAATATTGTTCAATTATTCGAGGAGTTCCTGAGTGAAACGTAACAATGCATCCAATTGGAATAGGTATCATGGTCAATCGGCGGAGACTACCTCTGAGCAAAATGGCGGATGCACAAACATTAGCTTGTTTCTTTGAAGGTGCTTTTGCATTCCTACGAATTTTTTTTCCAAACCTTAGCTTGGGATGATCATCACGGAATTGCGGAAGAATATATCCGGACAAATCAACCGGAATCCACTGACCTTCGAATAATCTCCGAGGGGATATTGCAGTATGTGGCTGAAGTTGAAATCCTCCATTTTGTAGTGCAAGAATTTTAGAGGTAGATAGGTTAGTACCCATCTTCACTAGCCAAACCAGATCTTGAGCAGCGAGAAGATCGCTCAGGAGCTCCGAGAGAAGCTGGACAAAATGTTGGAATTTCCACATATGATAAGTGGAGCACATTACACGAATGGTTACATCACATTGTGTAAAACACATCGATTAAAACACATAATTTGACGAATTTAAGTCTGGCATATCTTGATCTTGGTGAAATTCACTCGCTTTCCTCCTACAAAGATACTGGAAAGTGATTGAATTCCGAACTTAAAGTGACGAACTACAAGAAGGCGTTCAGCTTCCAGAATCTGAAAAACTGGAAGAAAGAGAAAACCATACTAGCCGAAGGAGGCAAGACCACGGCAATAGTGAGTGCATCCGCCGCCTTGGTCACAATACCTTTCTTCATGATAGCTCATTTTGCGCCGGAGAATTATCCCAATGTGAAGACAATCGCCAAATAGGTGGATAGAGTCATCGGGGCACCCAATGCGCTGCTAGGCGTTGGCATCTTCTACAGTGCGTGGTTCCTGGTCCACGTCGCCTCAAAGCCCATGCAAATGTTTAATAACGAGGCAGGTCTAGTCGACAACTACAAGCGTAGTCAAGCGTGCCTGGATGAGTGGAACACCAAGCTGCAAGCGACGTGCTTGCTATTTGAACGGCATGCTTGCTATTTGAACGGCCTGCTGGCTATTTGAACGGCCTGCTAAGGAATATGCTGATCTTTCTTGCGATTTCGAGTTCGACCTGTACAACAAACTGCAAGGAACTGGGCGAAACTGGACGTTGGAGGCGAGGGTTGCTTCAATATTAAGGACATGAACCTGCCATTCTAGATCACAAAGTACAACTCTGGTCATGGACCATAGAAAAAAATAATTAACTCTTGTGTATGTCACCGGTGTATCCACAAGCAGCCTTCACATGTTTCCAACGTTGATTTCTTTATTTTTTTTCGCGGTGAGCGCCTCAAGTATTCAGGGTATTAGATTAGCATCACGAGGCGCGCACATTGTAAACTGATGTGGACACCTTGTGATTCGTAGAGTCTTATGAAAGAGACGTTAGAAATTTGCAAGAGACTCGAGTACTAAGGTAAGCTCCCCCATAACCAACAAAAACCCATAGCCAACGCCTACAAAATTGGGGTATATCCAACCCTCTTCCATCCCATTACCACCAACTCAACTCCAAATGGAGATTTGCTATTAGTCAAGACCCTTTCTTTTGGTCGTTGGTTATGGGGGTACCTACTGCTAGCCACCCATTAAACATGGCTGCACACTTTGAAAATTCATAACTAATTAACCCCTAAAGGACCACGACCACTTTCGCTCTAAAACTAGTCCAAAACTGCCACTGCCAAAAAGAGACATGAAAATCACATTTTTAAATGAATTTTGGATTTTCAACCGTAAGATCTTAAAATAGACTTCCATATAAACATGCCATAAAATTTTGGTTGCAATCCACCGCACGGATTGGTTGATTATAGTGTTTAAAGTCAAAACAATGGTTCATTTTCTTCCGTGCGTTGAGTAAATCAACAGACTTTGACTTCACTTTGTATCAAATTTTTGCATTGTACAAGGTCTAAATCTTTTACCATTGTCTTAGAGCATCTCTACCCCGCCACATCAACCCGGCCAATGGGGTGGAGATGTTGTGGCGGGGTGGCACGGGCGCCCCACCGCATGCAGGAGAACCGTATCAGGGGGCGGGGTTTCCCCGTGACAGGGCCCCGTCGACGGAGAACTTTGGCAGTTCCCCGGGGCCCCGTCTTACCAAAAATAAATTGCAACCACTCACCGCATGCCACGTGGCATGCCGTGAGTGGCTGCGGCCCATTGGCCGAACTCCGCCAGCGATTCGCCTCTGTTCTTCTGCCAACGATTCTCATGCAGTGCAGCGAACTGCACTGCACTGCAGCGAACTGGACTTTTTATTTTTTATTTTTTATTTTTTTAAAAAAATTTATTTATTTATTTATTTATTTTTTTAAAAAAAATTTAAAATTTTTTTAAAAAAAAATTGACAGTTCGACGTGCATTTCAGTGCAGTTCTGTTTTTATTTTTTATTTTTTTCAATAATAATTTTAAAAACCCCAAAAAATATTTTTTTTTATAAAAAATGCAAGCCCCCGCGCCAGGCCAGCTGCGGCCAGCAGCGTCGGGCCTCTCGCAGGTTTTGGTGGCTGCCGTTTGCTGACGGGTGCGGGGGGGAGACGGCAACCCCCCTCCCGTTTGCTCTCACCATCGCCATCTCCACCCTTTGCTGTGGGCGTTTTCCCGCAAGGGGTGGAGATGCTCTTAAGCATGATGTTATTTCCCAACACACCAATTTCTAGAGGTAAAAAATTGGTGTAGCATATTCAAAACAAGTGTGCAAGGAGTGGAGGTTCAAAAATTGCCATTTCACGTTTTATTTTTTTGTGAACTACGTATGTATTCAAATGATAATCCAAACGGTCAATAAGAAGGTTTTCACCACATATTGTTGTTGAAAAAATATAAAGTGAAAAATATGAAGATCTCTAGGTTTTATGTAGAAAAGATGAAGTTTTTTTCCCCCGTTGCCCGACTATGTGTGAAAATGTTTGACTTGGAATAAAATGCCTCTTTACACTAAAGACAACAATTTTTTTGAAATTTTACAAAGAAGGAAATATTCTTTACATGTGTGAAAAATCTCAATGTCAATAGAAACTTTTGTCAAATAATTTGGAGGTGCCTGGAGTCCCCACTTTTGGCTTTAAGTGGTACTAACTTTCAAATCACAAATCCAAAAAATAAAATAAAAACATCTCCACGAAGCTCTTATCAGAGGCAATCTAGAATAAAAATTTCAGAGAAAAAGGATTTTTTTTCGAATTCTAGGAACCTACCCAAAATCAGAAATCCCCCCGAAGGAGACTCTGGTCCTTCACGGGTTAATAGTTCATCGAAAAAAATATGAAATCACTTGGGTTGGAATTGTAACTCTATTGGCTATCACTGAAAAATAATAGTATAATTATCTCCTCTCTTGATATATGCACATTCCTAAACCTTAGTAGTTTCACATTCCATCTGATAAAGAAGCGATCTCACTTTGACAACTACCATATCACACCTGTGTATAAGACATGAGCACCTCAGTATAGATTGGGTACCAGACTAATATTTCATTGATGTTAATCGAGAATTGCACAATGAAAATTGATTTTGATGACTGCGAAATTGTAATATGTGAGCTGGAACAGACATACGCTGCTCGATACGTTGTAGGTAGCCAACTTTGGGTACGCGGCGCGGTGGATGCACGAAGTGCGTCAGTATCACACGGAGCGTGTGAAGGTGCAGACATCAGTGGGCTTGATTGGCCCCGTGCAAGCATGAAAGTCGTCTTTCGCGCACCTCGCGTTCAAGGTGGACAATCTCTGCACCACCGGAATGAAGGGTCGCACGCGGGTGATTAGTGGTGATCACCCTTCTCGGATCCAATACGACCTTCAGGAGGAGAAGTGTTTGCAGTCGCGACACTGTCCGAGACGCAGGGGTGGTGTGGGCCGGGGATACATTCAGGTTGGAATGCGAGGATTCGTTCTGATCGACGCTCCACGTCGTCGTCAGTGTTGGTGAAAAATGTGAATCTCTGTTGCTATCCAGGTTCTCTCCTTTGGGGGGAAGTGGCCTCCTACCTGCTCTCCGTAGAATTGTGTGCATGTGTCCAGATGCCGGTGTGTGTTGCTTTGCTTGGCTGCTAGTGCTGCTGCTGCCTGCCTGTGAACGTTAAGTGTGTGGATGTTGGGGTGAGATAACCGTGGAAGGAATATCTGACTAAACCGCAGTAAAAGTTGGGTGCTTACGGAAAACGTTCTGGGCAAAGACTTGGGGATTTGTTGAAAGTCGACGATATCCTGCAATTTTGGAAGAGCTGGGATAATGGGGAAACCGCATGCACGAGTTCCTGGAGCGGTGCTCAGAACTCTTCTCGGATCCGAGAGACTTTGGCAGGGCTAAAATAGCAAAAGCCAGGAGCGCGTTGACACTGCATAAGGTGGCTTGGTATTGACACAACGGTCTGCTGCTAAGATGATGGTGGTGATGTCGGTGGTGGTTCACGTTGGCGGGACCCGAGAGAGGTTCGCAAGGCTGAACCATTTTGAATCACATGGGCAATCCTAGGTAGAAGCAGTTTATGGCGTAATCCGTCTCGGGTCCGAGACAGCTTTCAACGGTCTCTTTTTCTACAAGAGATTCCTGTTTATATTCCTACTCTAGTTGTGAATATAAACAGACGTGGATGAATCTGACATTTATGACCGTATCGGATCCGAGAGGGCTTTCTGGGTTGCTCTCGTAACCCCCAAATTCACGATTATATCCGTGCTCTACAAGCAAAATATTTTACAGTTGTATCATTGGTCGGGGAAGCGGACCATTCCTTGTAGTTGTGCAATGGTCATTTCCACCTTTGAAACTGAAGGAGACTGATACATCCCGTTAACGAAAAAGACCTTAGCCTACAAACTAAACCTTTGGAGGATTCATTGGGCCACTTTACCTGGAACATTGGTAACCCGGCATAATACAAAGTTCATCTCGGATCCGAGAGCGCATTCATATGTTACTCAAGGTACCCTGGTTTTTGGTACCGAGAACTTACGGAGGGCGGTTACATCATAAACTTTGATGTTGACTGCATGCCAATGGTGTTGCGAAGCTGGAGCTGCAAGCTCAACAAGTTTGAATCTTGCCTAGTAACAATATCTCTAAAATGTAGAATATGATCATTTGTGACAAGGTATTGGATTTTGCGAAGGTGCTTAAGGCACTGCCGGCTATTTGTGGTGAGTCTCGGTACTAGAAAGTTGGCTTGGAAGTGCTACCCTGCATTCTCTCTCGGATCCGAGAGGACTTCCTTGAGTTGCTCATCCTACCCCTCATTCAGGTACCTGCTCAAATAACATCAGATATCTACCAACTTGAGGCCCAATACAAATAAGCCACATCATACCCCTTGCAACGAGGATTCCAGAAAGATGAGGACCACTCATGTGGGACCCACCACGCAAAAGCTATGGATGGATGAAGTACGGGAAAATCATACTTCATTTGTTTGTATCTATTGCGTTGTGGGTCCCGCCAATGATTACCGAGCTTTCCCGGAATGTGCTTGCTGACCCCTACGACGTGTCTCATTCTAGACATAGAGCGCGTGCCTCAAACAATAGTTGGATCCACAAGTGACATTCCATTCTACCCTAGTTGAATCCAATCCAATCACGCCACGTCGTTGCCTCATCCACAGTTATTCCGAAAGAATGCCATTCATCCTAATCCGAGCTAAAGACCAAAAACTATGAACAAATAAACTTTCAGAGCCGTATTTCATCTACTGATGACTTTCACATACAAGCTCCAATCTTCTCCGCCACACTTTTTAAGAAAGCTCTCAACAAGCCCCATAACAGGGTTTGAAGAGATTTTTGAAAAGTTACCTTTCCAAAAAGGTCAGATCATGAAGTCAACGCCGGTCAATTGGCTATCAACATCCAAAGGATATGCTTTTTTTAGCTTTTGACTTCATATTTGGAATCGGCATGCCCAATTTAGGGAGGGTAAATGTCTTCAAAATCTTCAAATTAAAAAGTCGAAAAGCGAAGGAACACCCATGTAACGTAAACCTCAAACCCAATACCCCTAAATCCCTAAACCCTAAACCCTGAACCCCTAACCCCTAAATGCTAAATCCTAAACCCCAAACACAAATCCCCTAAACCCTAAATCTAAACCCTAACACCTAAACCCCTAAACCCTAAATCCTAAATCCAAAAACCCATGTCTTGTTTTTGAGAAAGTTAACCTTGACCCAACCCTTACTACTTTTTCCAAAAGTTTATCCTCGACCCGACCATTACTTTTCTCAAAAAGTTATCCTCGACTCGACCATAATTAGTTCAAAAACTTATCCTTCACCCGTGCATGACCACATTTTTCAAAAGATTATCTTCAACCGAGCATAACCAGTCTTCACATTATCCTCGACTGACGATTTGGAAATCAAAGCAAGGGCAAGCAGCAGCAGCTCCACCTCTCGTCAAGACGGAACTTGCAAAAGGCATGACATTAATACCTTCTTTCATGGTGTTGTATTCCATCGATGCTGAGGACCTTATACGGTTTGTCAGCTATGGACGTGGTGAAGCCAAGCGGATGCAAAAGAGAAGCGCAAGATTGGAAAATGAACTTCCTTAAATGGAAAGGTCACCGCTACTGGGTCAGATTCATGGCCTCACAAACTCCGACCACAATCCCTATATGAGATCATTGGCAACCAGCTTATTGTAACCCCCCTTATCTTGACAATGTAACATGTTGTTCCTCGGTAGATGGACCGTAGTTTGTAAATTTACCTATTATTATTTGCTTACAAGTTAAGCAAATATGAGACTAGCTTCTTCGCTCGGATAAGCACCGTGGAAGTGGTGCAGCCAATGGAAAGCAAGAAAACGGCAGCAGTACACGGAAGAAGGCCGTGTTGCTCAGTAGAATCCCAGATACAAGGAAGACCACCACTGCTCGCCTTCTATGTCAACCGATGGGGTACGAGGCATTGGAGGTACTTTTATATTTTGAGGTGCTTTGGTTGAAGGGATACGGGAGCACTTCAACTATAATGTGTATATTTTGCTGATTAGTATGTGATACGTGACATCTTTGTGACAACAAGTGAATGCTAGTGGCAGCTGTGGAAAGTCGGATTCCAGTGCAAAGACGGGCATGGCGGGCAAAACCTCTAACACAATCAAATAAATGATTGGATACAAATCTCTGGCTTTCCAAAGCGGCAAAAGCGGCGAGTGAATTGAACTCATTTTGTTGTTCCTTGAACTAAGATTGCTCGATGGAAAAATCTTGTTGCAACGTCGGACGGTCTTATTACTAGTTAATTTTTTAGATCAGTAAAGTTGCAGATTTTATCCTTTCTTGGACATGGAAATGATGATGCACCTGCAACTTCCATTTGAGTAGTGTAGTAGATGCTCTCTTGTTAAATAGGTTTTCCGTCAGTCGTGTTGGTCCGTGTGTTCCAAGTGACCAGTTCAGGGATCTACACAGTTAGTAGAGTTGTGTATTCCAATCCGGCAATTGTGTCTAGTAGTAATTGCACGGCAGATAGTCGTGGTCGTGAGAGTCCGTCGAACTTGATTTCGTCTTTCAGGACATGTGCACAATTAATGATCGCCACGCTGTTCACAAGTGGCACTAGTCATGGAGTTTTTTCCTTTTCCCTTTTTTTTAAACAAAACGAAGACTCCATTTGATTGCAAGCGAGAGCCAAAATGATACAAACAATTTTGGAAGGGTTTAGGGTTTAGGGTTTAGAATATTTCCTTCTTTGTAAAATTTCAAAAAAATTGTTGTCTTTAGTGTAAAGAGGCATTTTATTCCAAGTCAAACATTTTCACACATAGTCGGGCAACGGGGGGAAAAAACTTCATCTTTTCTACATAAAACCTAGAGATCTTCATATTTTTCACTTTATATTTTTCCAACAACAATATGTGGTGAAAACCTTCTTATTGACCGTTTGGATTATCATTTGAATACATACGTAGTTCACAAAAAAATAAAACGTGAAATGGCAATTTTTGAACCTCCACTCCTTGCACACTTGTTTTGAATATGCTCCACCAATTTTTTACCTCTAGAAATTGGTGTGTTGGGAAATAACATCATGCTTAAGACAATGGTAAAAGATTTAGACCTTTTACAATGCAAAAATTTGATACAAAGTGAAGTCAAAGTCTGTTGATTTACTCAACGCACGGAAGAAAATGAACCATTGTTTTGACTTTAAACACTATAATCAATTAATCCGTGCGGTGGATTGCAACCAAAATTTTATGGCATGTTTATATGGAAGTCTATTTTAAGATCTTACGGTTGAAAATCCAAAATTCATTTAAAAATGTGATTTTCATGTCTCTTTTTGGCAGTGGCAGTTTTGGACTAGTTTTAGAGCGAAAGTGGTCGTGGTCCTTTAGGGGTTAATTAGTTATGAATTTTCAAAGTGTGCAGCCATGTTTAATGGGTGGCTAGCAGTAGGTACCCCCATAACCAACGACCAAAAGAAAGGGTCTTGACTAATAGCAAATCTCCATTTGGAGTTGAGTTGGTGGTAATGGGATGGAAGAGGGTTGGATATACCCCAATTTTGTAGGCGTTGGCTATGGGTTTTTGTTGGTTATGGGGGAGCTTACCTTAGTACTCGAGTCTCTTGCAAATTTCTAACGTCTCTTTCATAAGACTCTACGAATCACAAGGTGTCCACATCAGTTTACAATGTGCGCGCCTCGTGATGCTAATCTAATACCCTGAATACTTGAGGCGCTCACCGCGAAAAAAAATAAAGAAATCAACGTTGGAAACATGTGAAGGCTGCTTGTGGATACACCGGTGACATACACAAGAGTTAATTATTTTTTTCTATGGTCCATGACCAGAGTTGTACTTTGTGATCTAGAATGGCAGGTTCATGTCCTTAATATTGAAGCAACCCTCGCCTCCAACGTCCAGTTTCGCCCAGTTCCTTGCAGTTTGTTGTACAGGTCGAACTCGAAATCGCAAGAAAGATCAGCATATTCCTTAGCAGGCCGTTCAAATAGCCAGCAGGCCGTTCAAATAGCAAGCATGCCGTTCAAATAGCAAGCACGTCGCTTGCAGCTTGGTGTTCCACTCATCCAGGCACGCTTGACTACGCTTGTAGTTGTCGACTAGACCTGCCTCGTTATTAAACATTTGCATGGGCTTTGAGGCGACGTGGACCAGGAACCACGCACTGTAGAAGATGCCAACGCCTAGCAGCGCATTGGGTGCCCCGATGACTCTATCCACCTATTTGGCGATTGTCTTCACATTGGGATAATTCTCCGGCGCAAAATGAGCTATCATGAAGAAAGGTATTGTGACCAAGGCGGCGGATGCACTCACTATTGCCGTGGTCTTGCCTCCTTCGGCTAGTATGGTTTTCTCTTTCTTCCAGTTTTTCAGATTCTGGAAGCTGAACGCCTTCTTGTAGTTCGTCACTTTAAGTTCGGAATTCAATCACTTTCCAGTATCTTTGTAGGAGGAAAGCGAGTGAATTTCACCAAGATCAAGATATGCCAGACTTAAATTCGTCAAATTATGTGTTTTAATCGATGTGTTTTACACAATGTGATGTAACCATTCGTGTAATGTGCTCCACTTATCATATGTGGAAATTCCAACATTTTGTCCAGCTTCTCTCGGAGCTCCTGAGCGATCTTCTCGCTGCTCAAGATCTGGTTTGGCTAGTGAAGATGGGTACTAACCTATCTACCTCTAAAATTCTTGCACTACAAAATGGAGGATTTCAACTTCAGCCACATACTGCAATATCCCCTCGGAGATTATTCGAAGGTCAGTGGATTCCGGTTGATTTGTCCGGATATATTCTTCCGCAATTCCGTGATGATCATCCCAAGCTAAGGTTTGGAAAAAAATTCGTAGGAATGCAAAAGCACCTTCAAAGAAACAAGCTAATGTTTGTGCATCCGCCATTTTGCTCAGAGGTAGTCTCCGCCGATTGACCATGATACCTATTCCAATTGGATGCATTGTTACGTTTCACTCAGGAACTCCTCGAATAATTGAACAATATTCCATCACTGTTGGATAGTTCCCCACTTGTTCTTGTCCATTCTTTCAAGAAATGATGAAGAAATCTCTAGGTAAGCGAGGTCAGTGGACAAACTGTAAGCACTTGTATTACATCTTCATTGTGGTCTGTGGATTTCACTCTCATAGTGATGTTTTTTATACATGCTCCAAGCCTAGGTTTTCACGAGATCAAGTGCATTCTTGAGAGCGGCCTACTTAGCCATCCTATTTCTTAAGGTTTTCTATGCCATTGAGCAACTTTTTATTCCAGTTTTTGAACATGCAGTAAAGATGTAGTGAGACTAAAAGGGCCACTACAAGGTTTTACCTATTCTATTTTGAATTATGTCATATCTTGATTTGTACAAATTTCAGTATTGGATTTGGATAATCTTGCTCAGCCATGGTTAATTATATATGACAAGGTTCAAGTTCTTGTTACCCTAAATCTACTTCGATGAATTGAAAATATTATTTATTATGTAAAATTCTCCACTGTGATAGGTCCTATTCTTTACTAAAAATAATAAAATGTTTTTTTAAATAGTAATATATTATAAATTAATCCTAAATCCTAAAAATAGTATATAATTTCTGCTCTACGCTCACCGCTCACCGCTCTAGGCTCGCAAAATAGCGTCGTCCGCTGTATATACAGCAGCTTCTTCCCCTACTCCTTCTCGTGTCCATTGCTTGTTTAATGTTTCTATGCAGCAGTTTCTAGATGTAGAAGCTACAAAGGGTGATGATAGTGATGGATGTAGCAGTTCTGCAAATAATAGTTCTAGCAAATGACTTTATGATTAGTCTTATTTTCAGTGTTTGCAATGTGTGAGACCTCATGGCCTACTTGATAGGGGCCTTTTAGTCCACATTAATATTATGTGTTTCAATTTGGCTTGTTCTATATCCATTGCAATATTTTTGGCTTTCAAAAAAGTTGGTCCACAATGCTGAAATTACAAAATTCTTAGTCAAAGGCTATAAAATACTCCCAAAATGTCTTCTAAGTCGGTTTTCTTTTTCATTGTGCCCTCTATTACTATTACAAGTACTCAAATCTATAGTAGCCAAATGAACATCTTCAATAAAGTTCATTAAAATTATAGTTTGAAAACAAATCTCTACATTTGGTTTTCAATACAACATTCATGACATCAAATATTTTGAATTTACTCCTCATTTTAATATTCTTGAAGTTCATAATAAAGTTGATGGCACCATGGACCCTAAATCTAGAACATAATCAATTGCATGCACTTTTTACCTATTATGTAGAAACTTTTCAAATTGTCAACAAACTACTTTACTGGTTTTCAGCTACTTCTATGGTCTTACAAAATATTCATCGATTTTTTGAAGATGTCTTTTTCAAAAAAAATTGCTTCACTTTGTAAAAAAACATATTCTTTTAATATCTTGTAAGAACAATTAAACCCTAAACAAATTTAATACGCAATTCTGAATCTTGCATTAATGAACTGTGATTAGGATCAAAAGTGGTCCACTTTACCTTGCTCTCAATTATATACTTCCTAGACATTTACCTTTGGACAAAAATAGAATGTAGTTCTAATATCCTCATAAAAATGAAATCTATTCTATAATAAATTCCACAGCCATAGGATTTTTTTGCACGGAAATAGGATATCCTTCTTATATTCACATAAAAACAAAAGCCATTTTCATAATAAATTCCACGGTCATAGAACTCCTACTGTCTAAAACTAATACATTCTTCTCTCTAAATCCACACGGGATGTCATCAAACGTCAAACCGTATAGGATAAGCAACTCCTCACCGCTCACAATTTACCACTCATCGCTCACCGCTCACCTCTCTAGGCTCACATGATAGCATTCCTCGCGTCTCACCGAAATACCTAACAATATCTTTCTAGTGAGCGTGTTTCAGTTTTTTTTTGTATCAAACTTGTAAGGTAGAGATAGTAAAAGTCGATAATGACCCCCTTCAAGCATAATACACTCCCCTATTTCCAAGAACTCTTGTATTGAAATGTCATCTTTTCTTGTTGAGAAATCTAGGGAGAATTTTTATGCATGGTTGGTTGTAAAGGAATTGTAGGAGACTCTTAAGTTGATGGATTTGAGTAACACTATTATCATGTTCTACTATCAAAGGTACTAGAAATAAGTGATCCTATTTTACAAGTATGGGTCATGAAGGAACGTTCACTTTTAAGATAATAGAAATCTCATTTCTGAGTAACAAATTTTGGAAAAATTGGTTAACCTCATCAAATCTTTTCTCCTATAAGAGAAGAATATTTCTCGTATCGGACCTGCCCCACATGTATGCTAAATTTTTTATATTATCGGTTCTAGGTTCCTCTATAACTTTACCCAACGACTGAACTGAAATGAAAGTGATCAAGTGTTGAATGTTGAATTTCATCATAGTAATTCATCATTGTATTTCAACCGTGTACACTGTAGATATGACCGTCCATATAGAGATTGGCATCCCAAATTAGCAGCTCGGGAGAGATGCCACAATGCTGGATTTTTGAGGATTGGATTCCCAAATTCCATGTTGGACTTCCACCTACTCTTCAGATGCATAGGAAGTCTGTTGTTTTTGGTCTCTGTTTTCGCTAAGCATGTAATTTTCATATTCAGAGGATTTGGACAAAAAAAGTTCTGAGAATAATAAAATAGCATGTATGGTACCCAACATTGACCTTGTCTTTAAACAATTCCTATTGTTTAGAGGTGCTCAAAGCAGAGATGCTTCTGGTTGTCGCTAAGCGTGAGAATGTTGTCAACAAGTTGCGTAGCACGAATTCTAAGCTATAGTACTGTGAATAGGTCTGAGACTAGTCAAGTGATTCAATTGAGAGATTGTTAGTACAATATATGGACTTACTTTATCCTTCGCTGGATGTTTGTTATCTACCTTGTATGGAGTGGCCAGGGCAATACTAGATATGAATATATTCGTGAAAATTTTACAAGACATGACTCTTGAAGGAGTGACATTGGCGCCAAATGGTAACTGCTTTTAACGCATGGAGAGTTTTCTGTGAGAGGATTCTTTATTTTGTGAGAGTCTTCTGCATTTGCCACGGCACTTTTGTTGACAAATACATAAGAAGCGTTGCAAAGATTGTCGATTTTGTGTATTGGTTTAGTGGTAAGATTGACGTAGCTATGCATCAAGAGGAGGTTCTTTTTTACTTGTAATTTTTCTGTGCCACTGATTCTAATGATGAGTTTTTGTAAATATTATGAATTATCGGGGCTATATATTTGTTACTGAGGACTCTTTTGAGTGGCAGAAAATTGTACTTGCAATAGCACTTATTGGCCTTCAAATGTGTACAACTAAATTAGATACAATTTCATCTACATAATCCATACAAAGATATATTTATAAAGTTTATTTTTATAACATTCTCTATGAGAATCTTTATAACAATCTTCAAGACAATCTTCACAACAATTGTTATTCAATATATTTTTCGATTTTTCAATATTCATTTTAATATGTCAAAAATTTAAGACATTGATTTCAACACATAAGCGTCACAAAACTTTTCGACATTTTTAACGACAGTATAGTGTCATAAACCATGTCAGAAAGCGCAAAGTTTTGAACGTAATCAGTTTTCGACACTTTAATGTTGTAAACAATGTCGAAAAAAACAATGTTAAAAACTTTTTGAAAAATGTGTCGAAAAGCACCCCCACTTTGGTAGTGTAGTAATTTGCAGGGAGCATTCAAACCCCGGGTGGGTTTTGGGAGTATGGCATACAACGAATGGGCGATGACGGGGTTGTAGCTTAGGGTTCAAACTCTTTTGTGTCGCAAGGGTTTGGTGTATCTGCGTCTTCGAAGCAAGGTAGCGCCGTGAGTTTCGATTTTGGAGGTACAAGATTAACTGCGTCTTCGATTTAGGGTAATTCTCCATCCTATAACACTGGTTCTCCTCGACCCGAGAATAACTCCACTTTATAACACTGGTTATCCTCGGCCTGGGAATACTTCACTGTATAACACTGGTTATCCCCCACCTGGAGAATACTCCACTCTATAACACTGGTTATCCTCAGCCCGAGAATACTTCACTCTATAACACTGGTTATCCCCTACCTGGGGAATACTCCACTCTATAACACTGGTTATCTCCGACCTGAGGAGTACTCCACTCTATAACACTGGTTATCCTCGACTTGGGGAATACTCCACCCTATAACACTGCTTATCCTCGGCTCAAGAATACTTCACTCTATAACACTGGTTATCCTCGGCTCGAGAATACTTCACTCTATAACACTGGTTATCCTGGGCCCGAGAATAATTCCACTCTGTAACATTGATTATCCTTGGCCTAGGGAATAGTTCACTCTATAACACAGGTTATCCTCGGCCCGAGAATAACTCCACTCTATAACCCTCAACAATGCTTCAGGAATTTAGGACTTTTCTATATTCAAGGGTGATTATCGATTTCAGGTGTAGGCCAATAATACCTAAGTATGAATATCACACTTAAGGCTATGACATATCTGTCAATCATGACTCCTATTTACAGTACCCTCTCTATATCGGCAAATCCAGCTGACATTTCTTGTTTAAAGTGGAGAGATGTCGTTCTGATCTGGAGAAAATGAACTTTGAAAAGTTATCTCCGTCCAAATGCAAAAGAGACACCCAACCCGAAGGATAGATGGCTTCTCTAGTGAAATAGACAAGTTTCTCAACTCACTATTCACGTCTAGAAAATCCCATCAACCACTTCCTTCAAATTTTGAAAAGCGAGGATATTCCATGTGAACCAGTTGAAAGACGACTAGCAGACAGTGACGCTTAGATAATTGCACCAAAGCACGGAGGTGGAGAAAAGGTTCGTACCTTGGCTTCCAAATCTTCCTAAAAATTAAAAGCCATCCTTCTTGTTAATGGGTTCAGAGAAGAAGGTTACCCAACTTGTAAGAGACATGGTTGCTCAATGAGTGTCAATACAATGATACTTGAATCATTCATATAAATGGTCAGCGTTCCAATACTCTACACTATGTGCATTTCTGTAGAATTTGATAGAGCCCATAAATCATTGATAAGGTGCGAACCTGGTTATAAAAATGCAATGCTCAGCCTCCTCCAAAGCCTCTTCACAGCCTCCCCTTGACCACGTGAGTATGTGCTTTTGCAACACTGTAAAACATCTCAACAAAGCAATGGAGAATCCTAGGATCCTAGGTAATTGATTCTAGAGAGTCCAAGCATGAACACCTATGTTTATGTGCATGTGTAACAGACTTGAAACAAATTTGCACATTCAGGATTGAACACTTCCACCTTGCATATTGCCCCTAGATATTGGAAATGATCGGTTCTTCAATAATTCAGGGGTTGTCAAGGATGATTTACAAGCCACCAATACCTTCAACCAATTCCAAAAGACTCCACGTTAACCCCCAATGCAATGTGAAACAACTTCAAGTTATTAAATGTTTCATTGACTACAAAATAACTCGAGTATTTAAAATTCTCCTTCAAGCAAGAATAACTTTGGGTACATGATGTTATCCTCGACACGATGATAACACTAGGTTCAATAAAAGGTTTAGGGTTCCCATCAAAAATGACTCTTCACTTTTAGGTAGTGACTCTCAACTCAAGGATAACTTCAACAAGACCCTTGTTCGGGAAGTCATTGACACCTTTAAAGGGATGATTGTTTGCTCTAGGGCAGTTATCCTCTAATCAACGATAATTCCAACAAGACATTGATGGGGATAACTGTTGGATATTGGTTTTCCACTCTGTATGATAACAACTTATCAAAGTTCTTGAAGAACTTAGCCTCAACTCGTGGATGAAATGTTAAGATTGTTAAATGTTATCCTGAATTCACCAGTATAACTTCAACTAACTCCAAGGTACTAAAGAAAACTCCAACTTCACCCCCATTCAAAGTTGTGCTTACGACTACAATACCGTGTGGAATATTATATTATCTGCAACTCTAGCTCAGGGTCTTTCAAACTCCAACACCAAGCTCCAAGACCAAACTAGAAAAAGAGATCTGCACTGTAACAATGGATTGTAAGAGTTTGCCCATAAGACATATAATATAATGTAGATAGACAATAGACAATTGTTGGGAAGACAAATAGTGGATAACAACTAAGAAGATAGACAATCAGCATTATAAAAAAAAACTCAATGCTAAATATTGAATATCCTAGGTTTTAGGATACTAGAGTCTAAAAATAAAAGAATAAAAAAGCAGTCGTACCTCATCCACTGCCTCATTCCTCCAATAAAATTTGTAACTGAACATGGAAATGCTTTACACAACGAAAACAACAATGAGAACAATGCTTCCTCCCAATATATAAGTTTTTCTACTTTCACATTGTTGTTTGTGCTTACTAACCTAGTTCACGGTCCACAACATTGGATTTAGGGCTTCTTGGAAGGTCTTCCACAACCAAGCGGCCTGAGTTGAAGAAACAATCCAAAAGGATGACACTTCCATTCATATTCTGTTCCGAATGACCCATAATCTCCGTGGGTTGGAACGTGGCATTCTCCAAGAATTGAGGAACTTATAAATATTTTACAAAGGTTTAGGGCAACTTGTCCACATAACAACAAAACATCAGCGCCTCCTTGCTTCCATCATGACTACCTTGACTCAAATATGTAGCATCCTGACAACATCCCCCACAAAAGACATAGTTCGTTGACAAACATGATGGCTAAGGCCAATGCAGTAATAAAGAACATCTACTCAACATTATATAATGCCTACATGGATGTGAAAGAGATGGTTTAGTAATTACTACAACAACAATAAAATTTTCCTTAAGAGTCTAGAAGGAAATTAATCAAAGGGCAGTTTAGCAATTGCCAATTTTCCTAAGGTTTCCAAACGTCAAGCAACGTACTCTACAGAGTTTTAGAATCAACTCATGTTTAGGTGTTAATAACTATAGCCCTGCTTTACATCCGCGTCTTTTTTGAAACATATAATACCAAGAAGATTAAAGTTGATTGTAAGTAATCCTATATCTACCTGTTCCAACGTAAATGAAGTTCATAGGTACTAGATGCTACTTTCAATACTAGGTGCAATTAATTCATTTGTCCTCTGAGAGAAAAAAAAAAAACACGGTGGAGAAGAGAGAATCTATTTGCGTACCACTACATCAAAGAAGGGGTCTAGGTCACCGATGACAAATCCACCAGTGGCCTCCACTTCCCTCGAAGTTAGCAGGCAGAATCGGGATTTGAAAGAATTCTTTCTCCACAGCAGCTGAATCTTTCTTCTCACCGCTTCTCCGCAATCACACTTCTTAGTCCATACCTTAGAGCAAGCACCTCAACAAAAATGAAGAAATAAGATCTTCCAAACGATGAACAAAATTTTGAACAAGAATTCAATAAATCAAAATTCATCTTTCAAAACTGAAACTTACCTTGCATAGCGAGACCAATCCACGAGTCTTCAGGGTTTAGGATTTAGGGTCTACATGGATTAGCTTGGTTGCTTTTCAATCCTTCCACATTGATGGCAAATCACTCGCTACTGCCACATCTACGCACCATCCAAGTTCAAAAGGAAACCATTTCCGCAATGAGGTACTCATCAATGGCAATTGAACTACTGAAAATGTTGGAACAACGTCATTGAACCTCCAAAAATATACTCAAGGTACTCTTCCCAAGATGTTCTTTCTCTCTCTTTGACAATGATCTACCTATATTATCAAGATGTTGTCATGCTCACACTATTCTAAAACAAAAGCACCAAGTATTTCATATGCACTCCCTGCCCCTCTCCTTGATTGCTAATGCATTGTCCTACCTACTTCTTGAGTCAGACATTCACGAGTTTGTAAAACTGGGTTTGTATGAGGTGGATTTGACTCACATCGTGCAATTCTTCGAGAATGTCTTCATGGTGGGATCGAGCATGTTGGCATGCCGCAAATGAGCTACACACTTTGGATCTTGATTGTAATCTCATGGTTTAGGGGTGAATTGGATCTCCTCCCCGAACTGCATGCAAACACAAGAAAGGAATATCAGAATTCTGCCTCCTTTGCCATCGAGCAAAAGCCAACACTTGGTAGTATTCAAAACCTCTCGTTGCATCCATCTTCCCCGGGGTTTAGGGTCACCAGAAAACTCTACTTGATCGGTTTAAGTTATACATGAGGGGCGTTTATGGAACCTCCAAATCAACTCTACCGATACAACATCTCAAAAGACTCGGAGACAGGTTACACGAGCAACTCTCCATTTCCAAATCTCAAATGAAAAATCGTACTCTTCAGATAGAAGTATAATGTCACATGCTCCCTCATGGTTCTCCACAGAAATGTTCATAAAAGTCCTTGAAGTTTGGAGGTAGATGTTTGGTAGAGACGAGAAGCTCCTCACTGAGCATTCTCAACACACTATCAATGTTGCTCTCCTTTGCATCCTCTCTAGATTACAGCACAATCAATCTTCAACCCTTGACCTTGAGCCTAGAATGTAAACAAAACTTGAAATACTTAGAAGTCATGACAAAGACACATGATCAAAGAACGGTTTAATAAGCATATTAACTACGTGAAATTGCATATCCAACCTGAACTAGGAAGATTCACTAAGACAAAGAATTAGAAACATGCCTTGTTCAATCTTGTCTCTCGTCATGCATACATGTCTAGGATTGCCGGTTCTAGGAGTCCAGATCTTCCACCAACAACGAGCAACACCATTTGTCCCACGCTAGCCACCACAGTAAGTTGAAACAAATTCCTTGACAAATTCCAAGCCCCGTGGGAATGTATTGCCTTCCATTTTGCAAGCGTGAACTTCGTAGACTGTTGTTGATACCCATTCTTTCATGAGTCTGTAGCACATCCATGCCCACCCCATCAATAAGTTAGAAACTACCTTGGTTTAGGAGTCTCCCAGCACCTACCACACCTTTCGTTCACTTACTGAGTTACTCCTTCTACACTCTGACTAGTCACTTGAGCTTGGTATTCATTCCAATAGAATCCAGTGTGAAAGAACTCGGTGGTCTTTGAACTCAAGTTAAGGTTGAAAGAAAGACTTTTCATGAAATCAACCATGAATGAAAGAGTCTTCGCGAGTATAGCCACAAACCTTAAAATCACCCATCTCTCATCTCAATCGATCTTGAATAATGAGAATGGGAGACAAATAACCTTGGGGTTTAGGGTGACTGCCTCAATTTAGGAGCTCAAATCTCTTTGTTAATAATCTACTCTCCGACGGTCCTAGCCTGTCGAGAGGGGGGGATTCCGAAGAAGTAGAAAGACATACCTTTGAAATTAGTGCTCCTGTCACTACTGGCAAGAGCAAATAGACTAGAGACAAATTATTCCTCGTTGATTGGGATGGAATGTACAGGGAGTACTGCAATGGACAAGCCCAACTCCAAACGTCAGTTCATAGATACAGCTTCACATTACGAAAAGTCACATTCCTGCGATGGAGAATCTAAATCTGCAAGAAACCATGCAATTTGCCAATTTAGGGTGTCCATAAGCGTGCTCCATTTGTTGTGCTCAGCACGCCAATGACTAAAAAATATAACTTGATTCTAGAGATTCTTAGAAGTATCATGTTTGTAGATGTCCATTGGATTTAGGGACTATTCAAAATTGACAAAGCTATGAATCTATTTTTTCAAGAGGTCAAAGAATAAAATTATAACATTCTTGAACACATTCAAGGATTTAGCCCCTGCATAGTTCTCACGAAGACAAATTGTTTGTAATCGTAGCTCTTCAAATCACTAGAAACTCTTTGGGTATAAGGGTTTAATTGACCGGTAATGAAAAGAAGAAATCCTGGAGTACGTGGGATGTACACAAGAAGTTTTTTAATTCACAAAAGGTAAAGTATAATGGTTCACGGTGAGGGTCCTTGTTTATTTTTATTGGACACTTCGGAGACTTGGGTGGCTAAGACTTACTCGGGTTTATTGTATTTGAGATGTGCGAAGTCAGTATTCCGAATGCATTCAGCTGCGGAGCACAACACCACCACTTTTGACTATGCTCTGCAAAATCAACTTCTCCTCAATCAAAAAGTAGCACTCACAATGAAATAACTTGGGTTTAGTGAAGCAAACCACGCTCAACAAATTCAACTTCTTCTTGATTCAAAGAAGCACTGACAATGAAGTTACTTATAAAGTGAAGCAAACATACCACGAGATAGTAATGTCCGTTT
>CAXARX010000803.1:0-17240 GCA_963971425.1 Bryoerythrophyllum caledonicum | reverse complement strand
GCATAATCATTTACTCCTCCGTAACATATTAAGCTTCTATGATTCTCTTGTCAATATGTCCTATTCAAAGCGTTATGTTTCTTCAAACCACAATTCCTATTGACTCAAGGTCCACGCAATAGTGCTCACTCTACACTTCATTAGAAGAGTTAGGTCATCTAATTTCAGGATACAGAAACTTAATAAGGGACAGAGTAATCAACAAGTGACCGACACGAGCCTTTCTTAAATGAAGTTCCAATTCCAATCTTATCCATCCATAGATGAGTTAATACGCAGTGTATAATTCTCTTGTCAATATGTCCTATTCAAAGCGTTATGTTACTTCAAACTACAATTCCTTTTGACTCAAGGTCCAGGCAATAGTGCTCACTCTCCACTCCATTAGAAGAGTTAGGTCATCTAATTTCACAGAAACTTAATATGGGACAGAGTAATCAACAAGTGACCGAAATGAGCCTTTCCTTAATGAAGTTCCAATTCCAATCTTATCCATCCATAGATGAGTTAGTACGCGGTGTATGAATTAGCATTAAACCCTATTCAGAAACAGGGTAGTTCTTTCAGATTTGAAAACTAGCAGAAGAAGAACATACATAAATAAATAATTCAATAGTTTATTTTCTTTGATAACCAAGTGTTCTATACTTAGGTGATATTTAGGGCCTCTTATTGTTCTGGACAATGTGTATGAGACTACTTTTTATTTGGCTAATTCAAAGGAAATACCATAGAAAAATAAGCAGGAACCTTAAACCCTTAGGGGAAAAAACAAGGCTAAAATTCATCGAACATTTTTCAACTGAATAGCACATGACTCTGTTCTAACAGCATTCATAATAGGTGAAGGAAAGAAATTCGACTGCATACCTTCCTCGGTCATAGGAGTGTTGTCAGAGCTGCTCTGGTCCAATTTCGGTCGCTCCAGCACACCAACGCCACGGTTTCCTCCAAGATCAGCACGGGCGCTCCCCACAGCCATCGCACTAGGACTAGAGGCAGCGATTTTCACACAAGAGACAGCCGGTGCACTGGATGCGACACCATCACCACCAGATTGCAAACTCAAGCACCATGACGGTGCAACGGCGGACATGGATATCGCCATAGCTCCAATAATCTAAATGCACGAAATCTCAGAGTAAAAATTGAACTAACAGAAATTCTCACCAAAAAATCCAAGAAAAATCCTCAACAAATTCCAATGCACTAAACTAAAACCACGCGCAATAAAGTAGCACAAATTCACGGCAGGACGAAAATGAAAATGGCTAAGGTCTTGAAGCTCACCAGCTTCTATCGGGAACGCACACTCTGCTGCCGAATCCGACGGACGAAATAACTAAACGTCGGACAATGGTGATGAAATTGGACCACAGACGTCCGACGACGTGAAGAACGATGCGTACCAAGTCGGTCCGGGAATTATCAACGAATAATCTTATTGAATTCAGATATTTTTAGTGAATTCTGTGGCGCAGCTCATCGTATACATGTGGTGTGCCACATCATGACATTCATATTCAAAATTGAAACGGACACATGTCATACAATCTTATATGCGGGAGACATTATGCACACGAGACATTTAGATCCAATGTAATGTACATGAGACATTTAAATTCTATGCACGGGAGACATTATACACACGAGACATTTAGATTACATGTACATGAGATATTTAGATTTTATGCACGAGAGACATTAGATTTTAAGCATGAGGGACATTAGTTGTGGCAACGATAGATGTGATGCTAGTTTATATATGAAATTCATATGTTTTGTTTTGTTTGTTTAGAAATTTACATTTCTTGAATTGGGTATCTCCGGGTGTGCTTGGTAATGTTGGAAATGTCTTGACAAGGGTGCACAGAGTTTGTTTGAATGTAGGATGTGGAAGTTATGATAATTTAAAATTGAATTGAATCAATGATTAATTTTGACAATTATTTTTTCTACTTGAATAACAAATTTGAAGAGTAATGTATTGTAAACTTGAAGGGTCATGAATTGCAAACTTGAAGAGTTATGAATTGCATTACCTTCAACTAGACCTTTTCACCCAAATTTGATAAACATACTTGATACATTGCATGATCTTCGTCAAGACCTTTTCACACAAACTAAATAACAATCTTATGCACAAAGGACATTAGATCCTATGTATATGGGACATTAGATCATATATATGAAAGACATTAGTTGCATCAAGACCTTTTTACACATACTAGATAATAATTCTATGTATTGGGGGTACTTTGTGGCAATAGCACATGTCATACTAGTCTATATATGAAATGAGCATGTTTGTTTGTTTGTTTTAGAAAGTGAGATTTCATGGACCGAATGTCTCCCGGGAGCATTCTTTATACTCTTGGAAAGTTCTCGACAAAGAGGGGTGCAAATTTTTTTTCGGGACGTACAATGTAGAAGTTATGATTATTTTAAATTGAATTGAATAAATGGTTAATCTTGACAATTAATTCTTTCACTTGAATAGCAAAATTGAAGACTCCGAAGATGGACTAGATAACATTACAAAAGTCTAGAGTCAGGATGACTAGATACATTGCGCAAGCTTCGTCAAGTCATATGATATTATGTACAAGAGACATGTTGGACCAATTACTCACACTATATGAGATAAACATTACAAACGTGAAGAATCAAGATAGACTAAATGCATTGTATCGCCTTCGTGACGAGCTTTTCAACCATACTTGATATTCATAACATAACTCATGCATTGCGTGAGTTTCTATATAGGTCATGACAACATTATAGGTCATACAATCCTATGCACGGGTGAGACTTTGTAGCAACGCTATAAGTCATACTAGTCTATACATTAAATTAACATGTTTGTTTGTTTGTTTATTTTGTTTTGTTTGTTTTAGAAATTGAGATCTCATGGACTAGGTATCCCTGGGGGTGTCCTTGGTACAGTTGTGAAGCTTTTCATAGAGAAAGATGAGTGCACGGAATTTGTTTGGATGTACAACGTGGAAGTTATGAATTTTTTAAAATTGAATTGAATAAATGATCGATTTGAACAATTAATTTTTTCAATTGAATAGCAAACTTGAAGAGTCATATGTTGCAAACTTGAAAAGTTATGAATTGCGTCACTTTTAACAAGACTTTTTGACATAGACAAGATAAAGATCCTATGCAATTGGTGATGAGTCACAATGGACTAGATAAATGTACTTGATACATTGCATGATCTTCTTCAAGCCCTTTTCACACAGACTAATGATCTTATGCACAGGGACATTATATACTATGCACAAGGAACATTAGTTACATCCAGACCTTTCCACATAGACTAGATAATGATCTTATGCAAAATGGACATTAGTTGTGGAAACAACAGATGTTATATTGGTTCTTGATGAAGAATGTGTGATTCCCTTTTCTAACCTATGGAGAATGAGAATTGAAAATGGCCCGTGTGAATCACGTGCGATGTAGAATCTAATTAAGTATCGATATGAAGCTTGTAGGATACAAATTCAAGAATTCTAATTTTTTTTGGACATCCACTCTACACAATTTCTATTTATAGTAATAAAATAAAATAATTAAAATCAAACTTTGTAATTGAAAAACTAATTCAATATAGAAATTAAATGAAAATAGCTAGTAAACCTAAAAAATGTTCCAAACACCACTCCTAATTCTCTAATTGAGAATGGGGTAAATGTTGTTTGACTCTCACAACTCTTTGTCCATTATATCATTGTTTCACTTTCATCATGTTATCTCTGTCATGTAGTTTCATCCATTGATTATCATAACAACCACTGCAGGGTATATAATTATATCCCTCGGGCAACGTTTTTTTTGAAATAGTAATCACCTCTCTGTCCTCATTTCATTGCAACATTTTGGGAGGGACGGTGTCGGGTTGAGAGGAGTTGCCTTAGAAAAACGCTGGGTTTCAGGCTGCAACTAATTATGGTTTAGAAATGAAGAACATAAGTATTGTAATCTCAAACTTTAATTGATGAACGAAGAATGAAGTTATTCTCGAGTCATGGATGATTCACTGTTCATTTCAAGGAGTCATAAAATACTCATAAATACTTCAAATTAAGAGTTTAATATGTTTTTGAAACCCCAACCAAGTCTATTAATAGTAATTAAAGAATTTAATCTAAAATCTACAAGTGCCTTGGATTTTACCTACGGACAAACCGTTGCCTTTTGAAACGAGGAAGGCAACAGACCTCCCTTCACTTCAAAGCTAATACATCTTGGAATAATACTTCAAATCTCAAGTTTGATGAAGATATGGAAAGAAGACACAATTTGAAAACTACATGCAAAATTTCAGATTCAAGTAAGCAAAATCAAGGCTGTGGTGAGAGGCCGAAATCCCTTCACCTCAACATGACCGGCATCGGATTGCCCCTTCACTCAAGAGGCTCTAACTTTTGAAATACTAATCCAAATAAGGCGTATTTGGTGTTCAAAGAAGCGCAATTTATTAAGGAATAATCTCTATAAGTTTCATAAAAGAATACATAGTACTTAAGAAGTTATAAGTGTTCAAACACTCGGGCTAACCTCACGTACAAAAACTCTCTCAAAACTCAAAACAACTCACACTAACTAAGAATCCAAAGGGAGGACCCTTCGACTCCCTCATGGATGAAAAGGAACTCATTAGTCCCTTTTCTCTTGCCACATGGTATCTAAGCTCCCATTGAACAATTAAATCTCTTTCTTATCCCTTAGTTTAATTCTCATTCACGCAAAATAACAACGTGAAAGAAAGTTAATTATATCTTTCTTTCAACTTTGTTTCTAAACACGCAATCAAACTTCACAATTAATCTAGAGGTAAAAAATAGAGTTCTAGAAGAATCTTCATTCCATGTGAAGTTACTCAAGGACGCGTTTAACGGTCTTTGCAACGAACTCCGCACGATCTGTCTCAGTCAATGGATAGACTAGACCTTCCAATCAATGATGGTGACCACAACTCCCGTTGATTGGCTTTGATAAACAATATAAATATTGTTTGTTGTTGAGGCCCTCGAAGCAACTTTCAAAAGTCACTTCACGCTCACGAGGTTCAAAGCACCCAATGCACGAGCATCACGTTGTAAATTCCATTGCCATCGCGGTTCTACTTGAGGTTGCTTTAGCGGTCGAGACGGTCCTACTTCTTCCTATGAACGAGCAAGCTCCACCGGTTGAAGAGGTTGATTTGGCAACTGCGACAAAGAGAGCTCAGCCTCTGACTAAAGTCAAGGCTCTTGATCTTGAAAATCCGAAAAAACCCTCTAGTTCGACATTGCAGAACTTAAAATCAAATCAAAACTAAATACAAGAGAAAGATTGTTTCAATTTAACGAGGTTTTAAATGCATCAACTCTCTTCATAATAGGCACGTGAACTCTAAAAAAGATGCGTCACGTCGAAGCCCCGTAAATGACGTTACCTTTCTCATTAAATTATCCTAAATGAAACATACTCAAATTACGTATACAATATATTTTTACATGATGTATGCATTTACAATGCAACAACGGAAGCCCATAAGTTTAACCATTAAACGTCAAGATAAGCCCATTGAGCTTATTAAATGGAGAATATTGAAGGAAAAAAACAATTTACTGAATTATTCGAGGCAAAAATTGCAGTAAACAAAGATGTTGCAAATGCAAATCTATAGAAACAAATTTCATCAAATTTCATCAAGTGTGGAAGGAATGGTGATTGCACAAAGAATTGCAAATCGCATTCTTCAAATTGTCGGGTAAGCCTGCTTGGTGAAAAGTGGCACCCTACCCGGATATCAAGGAATTTTCAAAAAGAATTTTTAATTTTTTTTTAATTTTAATTTTTAAAAATTAATTAAATAATTTTTTAATATTCATATGTGGCCTATCTCTGCCTCGTTTGCGCTAGGAGCCCATTTCGGCTGATTTTTTTATTTTTTTTTATTTTTTTGATTTTAATGTTATTGATTGCACTTTTGGATGCCCATGAAGTTTCAATAGTGAGATTCTTCACGGGTTGCCCTATTTCAATCCTCTTGGTATTTAAGGGTTAAATCTGTTAGAGGTGGCGATAAATCGCCAGAAAAATAAAAGACGTTGGCCTCAAGGTTCTATTTAATCTATTCTCAATGTCTGCGTATATGTTTGTTAAACTTCTCTTACTATCAACAAGGTATGAGAGCAACACTAACCTCTATTTTCGAGGTTTACAAGGTTACTTAGTTTATATCTCTAGTTATAAAAATAAAGAGTAATGCTTTAGCAGCCTACAGCTAACACTCTTAAAAAATTTAGATACTACGTGTGGCCAAAGATAAGGTGTTTTTTAATTCATTGGGTGGTAAAAATTCGAATGTAATATAGAATACTATAATTTCAATAAATCAAGAATCTATATAGAATATATTCAAAATATTCTAGAATATACTTTTAATGTTATAATTATATAATATCCCCCAAATATTATACCTTTGTTGTAAGTGGTTTCCAAAACTCTTACTAACTAACACCCCATGTATATCAATGCTAATACTTTCAATAAATGATGATATTGTATACACCATTGCAATTCATACACATCCATCAGTAGCCTTGAATGCACTCAAGGCGGCTTATTAGTAAAAAACTAAGTGGACAATTGCAAATTGAAGGCCCGGTTGGAGGCTATGTGAAGGATTACATGAAGCATGCTAAGGAATTAAAAATCGCATGGCTATCATTGGAGAGATGGTTCTTGACAGAACACTCATATTGATTGTGCTTAACGACTTACAAAGAAGCTATGAGATCACTATGCAGACGTTGACACACTTAAATGTCACCATGAGCTTTGATGAACTTGCTTCTAGTCTCCTCTCTGAATCACATTGCAATAAACATTGTGCCTTTCTAATTGTAGGTGAAGAATCTCTAGTTTTTGTTTCTAATTAGAAGACATCAATGTGCCACTTTGGTCAAAATCAAGAAAGAGGATGCAACATTTACAGAGGCAGTCGCGAACAATATTACGATTTAGGCCCATTCTTTCCAACACAACTACCAACCATTTGTTACAATTGCAATAAGCCTGGACATATTGCACGAAATTTTAGGTCATATAGGTCTACAAAATTCCATTCATCCAATCAAAGACATGAATTTGCAAATTCAACAAATCTTTTTGATTTTTTTTTTGTGTGAATATTGGGATGGTTAAAGTTCTTCGTACATGTACAGTAGAGCGTCAAGACATATAGCCTCAAATAGTAGTGCTTTGGACAAAGATTAGTCTAGCTCTTGGAACGTTAGAATCTAAGAAGTTAAAACTCAAGGCAAAAGTCCCATGGTGTAAAAGGGTCACGAATTTCTATTGTAAGAACTGCTCGGAGAGAAATAAAATAAAATAATATTACGCCAGTAGGTTCTAAGTATGAAGAAAACTTGATCTTAGTAGGATCAATTGTAAACATCATAATTTTGTAGTCTTCTCTAATTTGAATTGTTAGATTCTTCACAAGACAAATTAAAAGCATATTATTGCAATTGGCAACCAAGACCAATGGTTTGTATTGTTTTGGTCAACAACTTGAAACTAATGTCACACATTTTGAAGATAGTGCAATAATATCGCATAAGATATTCGACCACTGAAGTTATCATGGACTTCTTCACTTAGAAGTCAAATAGAGAATATTGGCCATTCTGTATTTCAATTATGTTTAGAAATTATATGAACATTGTTTGGCAACTATGCAACACCATGCTAGTTTTCCTTCCAAGTTAGGTAGTGAGGTGAGAAGATCCATTTTAATGTCATTAGTCCCATGCAATCTTCTACAATGGGAGGATCTCAATGTATCCTAGTATTTACACATGATTTCTTTCAAAAAAAGTGAATCTACTTCTTGCAAAGCAAAGATAAAATCTTTGAGCATTTCCACATCTTCAAAGCTCAAATCAAGGCAAAAATAAATAATCATATTATGATACTTAGAACAAAATTTTCTTGGCAAATTCACTTCATTTGAATTTCAAAAATACAACATGATGGATGGTATAGAAAGGGAATTAACACAAGCTTGTGGATACAGTACAACAAAATGGAGTTACCAAAAGATGAAATTGGACAATTGTTGAAAGAGTGAGGGGTATGATACTATAGCAATTGAAAAACAAATTGTGATTTATTTTTAGACCAAAGCAATGCGAACAGAAAATTATGTGATAAACAAGAGTCCCACTTGTATAAATCAAAGCATGACACTAGAAAAAGGTGTTCTCGTAAGAAACTACATGTCATTCATCTCAAATTTTTTGGCTATATTGCTTTCTGTCATATTCCATCAAAACAAAAGAAAAAATGGATAATATTATCTTTGGCTATATTGCTTTCTGTCAAAACATAAGAAGAAAATGGATAATATTATCTATGGATATGGTATATTAAACTGGGAATGGATATAGTCTCTCTGATCTAGAGAATCGGAAAGTTAAACTTAGCCGCAATGTAGTGTTTGACGAGAACAATATGCTTTCATTGTTTAGACAAAGACATCCTACATTTAAAAGATCCTTTACACTTAGAAACATAGTAGAAAGAGAATCAAGACATTATAGTCATGAAATGTATGGCTCATCCTATATACCAAACTACAGTAACTTCGATTATGAAACTCTAGTACCCGAGTCATCCAACAATATCAACCTACAATATATAGTCACAATGTTGATAGTCAAACTACATTATCACACTTATTCAAAATCTACA
This sequence comes from Bryoerythrophyllum caledonicum, assembly GCA_963971425.1. Taxonomy (NCBI): domain Eukaryota; kingdom Viridiplantae; phylum Streptophyta; class Bryopsida; order Pottiales; family Pottiaceae; genus Bryoerythrophyllum; species Bryoerythrophyllum caledonicum. Next base: position 8,480 of record CAXARX010000803.1, on the reverse strand, counting down.
TTCAATTCTCTCGAAAGTCATGATCTTAATGAGCCTAGTCAAAATGAAATCTCACCAATTACCAAACCTCCATGATTTAATTTTGGTGTGTAGTGTGAGTGCCAATCTAATAAACAATATCCAAAACATCAAAAGATACCATCCACAAAATTGCAAGATTAAATTGTAGAGATTTTGAAGACTTTCGAAGAGCCAGAGACCCAAGAAAAGTAAATTGAATCAAACACTCATCCCCTCGCTCATGGTATTCTATAATTGATAGTTGATTAGTATCCTAGGGACTCTCCTAGCAATGCTAATTCAAATATATACTACTCCTTTGCATGTGGAAAAACCATCATTATTCTAGTATAAATGGATGATGTGTTAATCACCAAAGATAATAATGAAACTATATATTGCGTCAAAACTATTCTTCGCAAACAATTTGAAATAATTGATCTTGGCTAAGCAAAGAACTATATTGGGACTGAATTTTAATTTCATGACATAGGAATATTTGTTCATCAACATACTTATATCAAAAGACTACTACGTCAATTTGGTTTAGAAAAATGCAATTCTACAAGGCTTTCTACAGATCCAAAAGAGCACCTTCATTCGGATACATGAACACCTACAGTAGATCCTTTAATTTTATGGCTCCATGAAACAACCTTTGGCTTTCTATATCCCTACAAGGACACTTGACGCACCTATAATGACCACGGCAACGACAAAAGGAAACCACTTAGGAGCTCTACAATCACCCTATAAATTATAAGAGCTACAAATCAAATCACCACAATCATCAACTCAAGTTGTACTAAAACAAGTCAACAATTTTTTAGACTTCAGGCCATTCTTGAAATGAAGACCAATTTTTTTTTTAAATAAACAATCATCATCAATTCACCACCAATAATGCTTCAAACTCCTCTCAAAGAATAGCGAGTGTCTCTTTAGGTAACATATAGTGCTGCAACATCTTCCTTCAAATATTCATGAATCTTTAACTATGCAACTACTTCAAACTATAAAAAACTAGTGAGCAAAGGGGGGTGTTGTTCAACCCTTAATATTCTTTGATCATTACATCACTATTTACTTTCATTGGATTATCTATGTCATGTAATTTCATCCATTCATCATCATGACGACCATCGTGTTTACTTATAGTCATTGGTTTCCATTAATCTATTTGATATTTTCCACTCTATTTTTGGAGTCTTAGGGTGTAAGTTTGTCAAATTTCTATTACTGTCTACAATAAAAGATGTGTGACAACTCTTAATGAAGAAAATCTTAATGAAGAACTCATAATGAAGAAACTCTAAATCTGAGCCTTGACTATGGCAAATGTCAATAGTTGCAATAGGCAAATGAAAGAAAAGTTTCATCTAAGTTAATTTTTGGAGACTTACTTGGGTGTAAGTGCAACGAGTGGTGATGGAAATTCTTTCATTGAGGTGATATTCATTTCTCACGATGCTCTATATAATGCATGCCTTTGACAAAATTTTCAAATTTTTTCAGTTTATTTTGAATTTAGTCTGAATTTTTTTAAATTATCTTTTAAAAAAATCACAATAATTTCAAAATTTTCCAAAAATTATGAATATTTTTTTGACATGTAGTGTGTAAATGCTTTCATTTACAAAAAAATTAATATCATTTGTAGTGCCAAAACAAATTGTAGAATGCAATTCTAATTCCATGATAATAGACGCTTTGTGTAGGGTTTAATTAATGTCTCATAAGTATTAGAAACTGAATTTTAGTGCATAGTTCTAAAGTCAATATCTTAGAGTAGAAATTAGTTCTTTATGGGGCCATTTTTTTGTGTTCTTTTTAGGAATCATTATAAACAATATAAACATTACGTAGTTAAAGAAGATGTTATATATTCGTCGACATATATTTGAAGAAGAACAAATAGCAAACAACTAAAGTCCAGGTTGTTTTAGTGTACATAATACAAACAGAGAACCAAATCATTGTACCGACTATGAAGCAAAACTATGCATATTTGATCATATTGCACAACAAATAGAAGCAATGAATAATGATAGGTTACAGAATGATTAGATGTTTACCAGGATAGGAGAGTACATTATTTACAATGCATGGTTTTCTAAATTGAAAATGTAGAGAATAGAAGATAATGTTGTACTATTGTTATATAGTGTGAACGTAAGAAGTGTATGAATGTTAGGTATATGCATAAATGAAACATATCCATCTATTTGAGGCTCATTTGCAAATGCACATAATGTGTTTTTAAGATTAATTGATTAATATATAGAAACATGTGTGAACAAAGTAAAACGTCATGAACACCATATTCATTAAAATGAGAGAATTCGAACCTCTCAAAATAAACTTTGTGATCTTGACCTAAATTACCAATTTCCATTAAAATGAGAGATTCTAAAAAGTTTTATGTCAATTTAGCTCAAATAGAGCTAATTGACATTAAACGTTTCAATTTTAGGTCAATTCTAAAAGGTTTTTTGTCGATTTAGCTCAAATCTAGCAGAATTGACACAAAATCCTTCAATTTTAGGTTTATTTTGAAAGGTTTTATATCAATTCTGCTCAAATCAAGCTAAATTGACTTAAAACCTTTCATCAGATTGAGTTAATTTTTTTTAATTTCAAGTTGTTTTTCCTTTAAATTACATTCAAAAACTCTCATTTCCTTGGAAAACTCTTATTTTAATGAATATAATGTTCATGTACCTAATTGAATTGTAGAAGAGACTTTTGTTGCATACGAATAAAAAAAAAAAACATATCCTAGAGTATTCATTTTTGTAAACAAATGAAATTGGTAATCTCAAAAAAATTGCAATGTATAATTTTCAGAACAAAATTGTGGAGGGAAAAATTGATCGGAATTTATGTGATTTTTTCCCGCAATGAATTTTTGGTGCACCAAGGGGCCATGTGCATAATTATATGGCCAAGTGCAAAATTATCTAATCACGTTTTCGTAGCATAATAGAGAAGAGCAATAGAGCATCCTATTTCAAACCAAATTCAAAGAAAAGTTTCACTTAAATCTACTTTTTTAATTGATGACCAATGCCATTTGAATTTGATGAATTTGGGACTTTTATGTCATTGTCACCTATACTTAATTTCTGACTAGTGTCACTTGTGTTGTTGCCACAACTAATTCCCCTCGTTCATTAGATCAAATTTCTCATGTGCATAGGATCTAAATGTCTCCTGTGCATAAGATCATTATCTTATCTCTGTGAAAAGGTCTTGACGAAGGTCATGTAATGTATCAAGTGTGCTTATATAGTCTCAGTTGAAACATCTTGTGGAAGGTCACACAATTCATAACTCTTCAAGTTTGCAATTCATGTCTCGTCAAGTTTGTTTACAATTCAATTCAATCAATTCAATTTTTTTTAAAATTCATAACTTCTACATCGCACGTCTAAACTAATTTTGTGCAACCCTCCTTATCGAGACCAAGAACGCCCCCGATTCATGAGATATAAATATTCTAACAAACAAAATAGAACAAAACAAACATTCAAGCATGCGAATTTCATATATAGACTAGTGTGACATGTGCCGTTGCCACAACTAATGTCCCCCATGCATAGAATCTAATGTCTCCGGTGCATAAGATCATTATCTAGACTAGGTGAAAAGGTTGTGACGAAGGTCATGCAATCTATCAAGTATCTTTATCTAGTCTAAGTTCAAAGGCATTGTAGAAGGTCTCGCAATTCATAACTCTTCAAGTTTGCAATTAAATTAAATTCAATTCAATTCAATTCAATTCAATTTTTTCTTAAAATTCATAACTTCCACATTGCATGCCCAAACACATTCTGTGCACCCCTCCTTGTTGAGAGCTTTCTAATAGTACGAGGTATGCCTGTGAGGGACATCCGGTCTATGAGATATAAATTTCTAAACAAAACAAACAAAACAAGCTAATTTCATATATAGATTGTAACTACATGTAGTTCCATTAAAAAAGTTGTTGGTTGTCATTGCTTTATTATTCTATGATCACTTTATGTACTTGAAATCAATTATTTATATTCAAATGTAAAGATGATAGGAAGATATTATGAGCATGAATGGTATTGTAGATGTAAAATTAAATTAGAATAAATGATAGAAAGAATATTAACGGAAAGCAATTGTTGCAAGCATTGTATATTGTAGTTCACTAGCATATTTGACACCAAAAAAATCTAAAATAAGTTCCGATTTTTTCGGAATGTTACTTTTCAAAAAATTTGATAGAGAAAAGTAAAGTGTATTTATTTTTCCAATGTCTATTTTAAGAAAACAATAAAAATATTTGACATAATAGAACCAAATTTGCTCACAAACTACGATAGTAAAGGTTTCGTGAGCATGCGGTTTGAATTTATAAATTATATTTTAACAATTTTTTTTCACATCTTACTTCTTCTTTTGTCATTTTGAAATGAATCATGTTTAACATTCTTGAATCATCTATAGACCATCTTTTAACCCATAAGTGCAGAGTATCCCATTTTCTTAAGACTACATACAGATTTCAATCACCATGTACTTTTGTGGTGTGAAATATTTAGTATGATTTAATGATAGCTTCATAGAATAAATGAAAGAGAAAGGAGATGATTTGTGAAATTTTATGACTTGTTTCATTTTGAAATGATTCACCAAAAATTTCTAAGAATGTAGGTCAGAACAATTCAAAGGACTCTTGAAAAATTTAACTCATAAAATTTATCAACCAAAAAATTTCCAAAAAACATCCTAAACTTACAATATTACAATTTTATTAATCACAACAAATTTAATCCACAAATTGTCAATATCTTATTTGTAATGAGTTTACAAAATAGTTTTGAATTTCTAATTTCAAAATTTATACAAAAGTATTGGTAATTAAAGTGCAAGAGTTTTTGTCATTTATTTGACTCTTGTAAAAAAAAATTATTTAATTTAACTTACATATTATTTCTTTATACTACTCTCTTCATCATTTTGTATGCTATTTTTTATGCTATTAGATAAATCTAGACAACTAGACTAACCTAGGGTGCAGTTTTCTTTCTCTAAAGATGATGATTTTCCAATGTACAAAAATCATAATTATTGTAAATATCACCATTTGTGAAGAAGTTGGTTTTTACTACAAAATATTTACATATCAAGAAGAAATATTAGAAATTTCAAAGATTTTAACATTAATAATAAAATTTTACATTTGCAACTCATTAATTTTGAACTCACAATAATTAAAGTATTGATACAATTCAAGAATTTGTTCTATAATTTAGATCTGTAATATTTCAACTAAAACAAGATTCTATTTAAGAAAGAAATTCAAATAGACCATGTCATATTGGATTAGAGCATAGCATTACATGATGAGGAAAAAAATTTAGATATAAAAAAATGTCATTCATTAACTTGAAAATTTGAAATAATACTATTAACATTGCACATAAGATTCATAGAAAATTTCATGAACTTGCATTTGCATTTTTTAGAATACAATTTTAGTATTTTGCTCCAAATAGATTTTATCAAGCCTTTATTTGAACTACCAAAGTTCATAATGATATTAGATATAGCCCATCCATTGGCATCAATTCTTTTATTTAGAAAATGTCAATTTTCCAATTTAAAAATTAGAGCTTTTCAAAAAACTTTCAAAATTTATATAGTTTATTTTGTATAGTATATCAATAGTTACATATTTATGAAATTAATATTTTAGAAAAATACTTAAAAATTCAACATGATAAATCTTAAGGAGAAATGCTAAATTTTATCAAGTTTTGGTTGTTGTCTATGAATTTCACATTAATATTTAAATGCTATGGCCTTTTTGATTGGAAATCAATATACTTATTCTTTCTAAAATAATATTCATTTAATATGGCAACTAATGCATTTTATTCAATAATTTTAATATTCCTTTTTTCATTGTACTAGTTAAATTATCGTTTTTACTCATTTTTTTACAATTTTTATATCTTTATACTATTATGAACTTAGGTCATTTTCAAATTCATAAATATACAAAATTGAAGAGGCTATTTAGTATTTTAGTCAATATTAAATCCATTTTTTATTTGTAAAAAGTTTTAAAAAATTTGGGTTGTATCAAAATCACAACTACAATCTTCCTATCATATACAATGTGAAATTTTTAGGATCATCAAATAACAATGCAAACTCTTTTGTGATAGTGTAAATGTTTGATTAGGCGAAAAAAAGAAATGTATATACAATAATCTTTAAGAGTGATTCTATTTTGACTTTAATGTGATTGACATTTATTAAAAACTTTATTTTCAACAATAATTTTTAATATCAATACAAAAAAAGAAAGACATTGTGTATTCTTGACTCATGAATTCTTGAAATTACTAACGCATTTTTTTTTTTGAAGTAAATATGGAGAATTTTTTTTGCCTTCAGAAAATAAATGTTCAAATGAAGTTATCAAAAGTACTTTTTATTGATTACAAAACACCGTTTGTCGATGCATTTTTTCAAATCTCTTTATTAATTGGTGATTTAAAGTTCATTGTTTGAATGGCACAAGTATGATGACTGGAGGCATTAGAAACATCTCACATCATTTAAAAGTGAGAAAAGTGTTGTATGGTTTTTTCAATGGCAAGTCCGTGCGATTCATGTCAAAACCAGCAGTTTTTGTCGACAAATCAATACGTCTTATAGTGCAAGGCATTACGGGTAAAAATGGCACATTTCACACGGAACAAGCAATTGAATATGGAACGAAAGTTGTCGGTGGAGTTACACCGAAGAAAGGTGGGACTGAACATCTTGGCCTCCCTGTATTCAATACTGTTGCCGAAGCTAAGAAGGGAGTACAAGCAAATGCAACAGTAATATATGTACCTCCAAAAATGGCCGGCAAAGCCATTATGGAGGCTATGGATGCAGAATTAGATCTTGTTGTTTGTATTACTGAAGGCATACCTCAACAAGACATGGTAAGAGTTAAAGCTGCACTATTACAACAAAAAAAGACACGTTTAATTGGTCCAAATTGTCCTGGCATTATTAAGCCTGGTGAATGCAAAATTGGCATTATGCCGGGCTACATTCATAAACCTGGTCGCATTGGTATTGTTTCAAGATCAGGAACACTTACGTATGAAGCAGTATTTCAAACTACGGCTGTAGGATTAGGGCAATCAACTTGCGTTGGTATAGGTGGTGATCCTTTTAATGGGACCAATTTTATTGATTGTCTCGAATGTTTTATCAAAGACCCACAAACGGAAGGTATTGTATTAATAGGTGAGATTGGAGGTTCAGCTGAAGAAGATGCCGCTAAATTTATTATAGATAGTAAGACAAAAAAACCGGTGGTGTCATTTATTGCTGGACTTACAGCCCCACCCGGTCGACGAATGGGCCATGCTGGAGCTATTATTTCAGGAGGCAAAGGTACTGCTCAAGATAAAATCAAAACATTACGTGGTGCAGGTGTAACAGTAGTAGAATCACCAGCACAAATTGGTAATGCTATGTACAAGGTTTTCAAAGAAAGAAAACTCTTGTAATAACATTCTTGACCTAGTGTGAGAATCAAGGTTTTAGAACCTATAGTTTTTAAAATTTATTAAAGCAATTTTATTAGAGAGAAATGGAGAGATTTAGATGAAAAGAATTGATTTTTAGATCATAAACTAAAATCACACAATGAAATGAGTTTTGTTGTCTTGATTTTTTAAAATTGCCTTTTTAATTGTAATAATTTGATCTATGGCTATTGTAATATTGAAAATTTTATAATTTTTGGATTGAAATTTCATATCAAAAAGCACATTAATTACCAAAAAAAATTTATATTAATGTGAAAGTAGTATTACCTGTAATTTGAAATGAAGTACAAAATAAATTAAGATTTTATATGACAAAAATAAAAAAGATTTAAACATTATTTTGATAACTACCTTGACAATATGATAAATTGTATGTTTAATATTTATTATTTAAAATAAATAAATTATATCCATGTAAGCAATTAAAAATTGGACTTACAAATGAGTTCAAGAAAATTTTTAAACTAATTTGATTAAACTTATTTAAATAGTGTTGTATGGCTTCATTTTGCAATATAATGTATCCTTAAATTGAGTGTTGTTTTTTGTTACTCCAAGCGTGTGGGAATATCCATTATGTATTATCAATTGCAATTAAGATGAATATTTTGAACTTGATATATGAATAAAAGTTATGCATTATGAATTTAAGATTCTATCCAAATGGTAAATTTATGATTTTAATCGCTAATATTTTTTGTATATAATTTGAAATTTGAAATTCAAATTTTTTTTGTAATTCAATTCCAAATGAGAAATTGAAAATTTGTAAAAGAAATTTGTTGTAATGGGTTGAAATGTAATATTCTAAGCTTAAAAAAATCTGGAGATTTTTTTGTTGCTTAATTTAATGATTTGAATTTCTTGAGAAGACCTTTGGGC
>CAXARX010000801.1:0-21426 GCA_963971425.1 Bryoerythrophyllum caledonicum | reverse complement strand
ATTTACCCCCGCGATACATGTTTTGCCAGCTTGGCCGACAATTCCGGCTATGACCTTCCCTCAATGAATTGCTCTCCTCTCCATCGCTCCAAATATCGTGTAGGCTACTGTGACGGTCACCTAGATCAGCTTCTCCGGATACATGATCGGGATGAAGAATTCCAATACCTGCTTGTGCCGCTCGTTTTTGCAATCACTGATGGCGTATCCGTCCTCGGCGTTGGCCAGACTCCTGGATGTCCCGATGGCATACTTATCCAACCTGATGCCAATCCGGCTCCGCTCTTCTTAAATGCGTAAACTTCTGCCCACGCATCTTCCGTCCACACCGCCGGTTGACTTCTTATTGTCTGTTTGTACTGGGTTCGGAACACCTAGAATTAACTTTTGGACCATCTCATCCCTCTTCAAATTCCACAGTCTCCGGATCAACTCTATACACCCTATACTAAGCAAGTCCTCATCTAAATGTATTTAGATGGCGGGCTCGGACGGAATGGTGGGACACACCATCCGTGCTAAAAACGGATCCGTGCTATCTAACACTACCGGCTTCTGCGACCCGCCCTCTGCTATGAAAACCCTAAAAACGGTTCGGAAAGATAGGTATTATAATCCGGACTCTACAGTCCGAATACCACTTCTATTTCGGGAACGAATCTAACTCACCACTCGTTCACTCTTCTAAAAGCGCAACATAAGATGACAAAATAAGAAATGAGTGGGAAGGGAAGAGAAACAATGGTTTAGGTATCCTACATGCGGCCGTCAGGAATAAATGCGTTCTCTGCTCCCCCCGACATGTCCTACTCCTAGACCCTACCCCCTACTACTAGGCCCTATGAATCTGGAAAGATCCAGATTCGGATCCAAGTTTATCTGATTTTTCTATTCTAGGATTGTGGAATTCTTCTATTGCTAACTTTCTGTAATCCGTCTACAACCCTATCAACTATTGGAAGAATGAAGACATTTAATCCTATCTTAACCCTATTCTAATCTATTTCTATGGAATTTGAAAATTCGGCTTGTGACACCCACTAACGTTCGTTGGAGGGCCTAGTTAATCCATAGACTAAGGCTGAATGTGCGGAGTATGTTGCAAGTACTCTCAAACACATTCTTGAATTCTTGCACATGGATTGACAATCTTCTTAAAACTCTATTTTTTACCTCCGGTTCAATTAGAATTACATCTTAGTATTTTCTATTAAATTTAGAGATATACTAAAACTTATTTGTGTGTACAAAGTAAAGAATGAAAGTTGAAAATCATTCACCATTCTTTTTTTCCTTTTAGTTGTTTAGATATTAAAAATAAAGAGATAGAAGGAGATTAGGGAGAAGTTGTGCGAGCCAATGGTTTTTAGATTTCTACATGGTGCAAGGATGGGCTGATGTGGCCTCCTTTGGGTAGGATAAGGCTTTCTTCTTTTTGAACAGCCATTATTCATTTAGTTTTTGCTGAGTGTTGAAAGAAGTAGAACTTTGTGTGTTTTCTTTGGATTGAAATGAAAAAATTTAAGGGTGATTTTCTTTGTGTTGTAATTTCAAAATGATATTACTTGCTTCATTTGAATAATTTATATGGAAGTTATGCTTGAAGGAGTGAGACGTTGTTTACTACCTCGAAATCTAAAGGCAGTGAGTTTGATCGCCGATAGAAGTTTTTGGTTATGGATTTTTTATATGTTATTTATCTTGTTGTTAGCTTTCTAAGAAGCTATTACACTTAGAATTTGGAGTTAGGACGAGAAAGTTGTGGGTCTACAACTGAAAGGATAGAAAGCTGCCGTGAAATTAAGAACAATCACTTTGATTACACGTTGTAATAGGAGTTTCAAATTTTTGAAAACTCAAACCTTAAGAGCTTATAGATGTTGAAGTTATCTTTCAAAAAGTCATAGCACAATTGAGTTATTTGTAAAGTCCCCCCCCACTTTGGACATGACTTTTTTGGAAGTTGAAAAGGCAACTATAGTTGAAGCATCAAACGTTTTTGCAAGATACTTATGTCACACGACTTCAAAAGTGGGGACCAAACTTTTTAGGCACCATTTTGATGGAAAAATAAGTTTCATACCCACTTTTATTTCGACTTTTTCACAAAACTCATGGGTTTAAACCCCGATTTAGAGTACTTTACAAATAACTCAAATGTATTTGAAGTATTTTTGAAATGGAGAAATGGAGGGATGTTCTATTGTCGTAGTCTTTGTAGGTGCTACTTTGAGAGGTTATAGTTTTTAAATGATAATAGATTTTTATTTGAATTTTTGTGTGACATAGAGACAAATTCTAACGTGCAATACACAAACAAATTGCATCTCATTTACCCTATTGCTATTCATTTTCAATAAATGATTGATTTGGTAGCTATGCCAAATGCAATGTGGGGAATGAAGTACCTTAATTTGGGCCCGGCAAGAGCTTTCAAACTTTGTTGAAAGGATGGCTCTAAGGACCAAGGCAACGGGGGAATGTATGTCGGTTTATTCTTGAAGACAATTCTAGCCGATATAGGAGCATTAGCCGCATCAGAGCTGATACATGAGAGTTGAATATCATTGAAGTCAAATAATTCTTCAAGTGATATGGAGTGCAATTGAAGCTTACAACGGCTTATAATCTAGAGGCTAATGGCAAAATTGAGAGGAAACATTCTCCTATCATCCATGCACTAGTAAAGGCTTGCAAGAGAAAGGCAAATTTATGGCCAAAACTGCTACCATTTGCTCTACGGGCTCACAGAACTACACACAATACTGTAACCGGTTACATGCTTGTAGAGCTTATGTATGGATAGAAGCTAATTATGCCAGCATAGTAAGATATTCCTACATGGATGTTCCTTGCATGAGAGGATGACATAAGTAGAAAAAGACTATTGGAACTTCGTATTCAACAGCTTGGAAGCATACTTGACGACGTTAAGACTGCAATAGAAAAGATAAAAGCTGCAAGAGTGAGCAACAAAGAAAGATTTGACAAAACACATGGACTGCGGGTGAAAAAGATCACAGAGGGTGATTGGATGCTTGTCTTTGACACCACATTAGAGCATCAACATAGTATAGTGAGGAAATTTGCCAAGAGATGGTTTGGCCTATATATTGTCATGAAAGTACATTCAAACTACACATATTGACTACGAGAACTCGATGGAATACCATTGCGTGTGGCTGTGGCCGGGAAAAGAAATCAAAGTTTTTCGAAGGAGTGGAAGGTATCATCTTGAAGATCTTCAAACAATATTGAACCTCCAAGAAATGGAAGATGGTCAACAAGAGGAAGAGGATAATGAAAACTTAGAGGATGTAGTTGACGAAATCCAAGATATCGAAGGAGATTGAACTTAGCACATAGCAGAGGATGTGGAGGTTTTAGAGAGGATGTGGAGGTTTAGAGAGGATGAATGTCATGTTGTAAATATGTGCATAGTGTAAAAATATATTATAATATATTTTATTGAGTAGCTTCAACGTGACGCCGTTTCCGTTGAAGTGCATAACATCAATATAAAGGGGGTTTTGCCTTAGACCTTCATTGAATTCTATTAGTGATATTTGATTTCTATTTTAGATTTAAAATGTCGAACTAAAGGGTTTTTCTGAGTCTCAAGATGAAGAGCCTAAACCGGAGGTTGAAGTTGAGCTTTCACTTTCACAAATGTCGGATCATCCTCTCATGTTGCGAGATCTTGCATTGCCAATTGATCATCCCCGAGATGAGGCTGGACCTTTTCGACCCTTGAAGCAACCTCGTATGGAGCAGCGGTGGCACGGGAACATTCAGTATAGTACTTGAACATTGGTGATTTTGCTACAAGTTGGGTGTGTTGAGCCTGGAAGTTGTGAAGTGACATTCGAAGGGTGTTTTCAAGATCTAAACAAGGAGAAATACATGTATAGCATGTCGAAGCCCGTTGAAAGGAGCCGAAGTGACCATCGTTGGTTGGAGGGCGTGGTTAATCCTTTACCAAAGGATGAACTTGTTGACTACGTTGTAAACATTGTTCAATGTATCCTCAAGTTTTTGCAGATGGAGTGAAGCTTCAATTGAAACTCTAGTTTTTTTACCTCTTATAGACATCTATTAGATGTTAGTACTTATTGTTATAGTTTGAGTATTTTATAAAAATTATAAAGTGTGATTATAGTTGTTAGAAGAGAGGTTGGTAATAATAAATTTGCAGTAGGAGAATTGAAGTTAAGAGAGAGTGTGAATGGGGGTGTAGTTGGAATCTTAGGTGAAGTCTTGGTAGGGGTAGGAGCATGGGCTGAAATTCTCCACCCCTCACGTTAGATAAGGGAGAAAAGTAGGAAAAGATGCATAGTGTGTGTGTGAAGAAAAAAAAGAAGGTATGTTGTTTTGGGGTTAAAATGGCCGAACTGTAGGTTGATGTAGCTCATGGGAGCATAAACTTTTGAGTATGAAAATTTGACATCAAAATTCTTATGACTAGAGGTTTTCAAAGAGCGTTTGCAAGTTGAAATTAGAGTTGTGAGTTAAAGTTATAGAGGTTTGAAGTTGTGAAGACCCAATGACTTCCATTGAGAGGGCAGAGGCTTCATTAAGCTATAACTTTTAAGCAATTACTTCAATTACTATGAAATTTGGAGAGTGTATAGATCGTACTAAAAAAATTCTAAAAATATAAAGCGCTAAGCTCTTGAAGAATTGAGCAAACAGTTACACCGTGTTGAAGTTTCGGATGGGAGTTGAAAATTGAAGGAGAGAGGCTAAGACTTCGACCTCAATTACTTTTGGTCAGTGTTTTTTTCTCCTTGAGTTTTTCACAACTTGTAAATTGTTGCAAGAGCTTTCCGAATTGATATTGCATACTTCATTTGGACTCTTGTAGCAAAAGTTATTCAAAATTGTATAGGCAGTGGTTGAATGAGATGGGAGAAGAAGACCGCCCACTTTGACCTTGAATAACTTTTAGGCACTAGTTTATGTTGAAGCAAAACTTTTGAAGTGTTTAGATAGTGAAGTTAGCTTTTTCAATTGTTAAAGCACTTAGTATTTTGACTCTTGAAGCATATGTGGCATTTGATTGAAAGCCGCAGCCATCCAAACTTAGTTTTTCTTTAGTTTTACCAAGGGTTTCTTAAAATTTGTGAATGAAAGAAGATTTCAAAACCCAAGTTTTGACCATTGAAGGCTTTGAAGATCCAAATGTGTTGTAGCTTGTGGCTTGTTGTCTTTTCTGCGATTCCTAACCAGATTTTGAGGCTAGTTGTTTTTTATTTCAGCATTGTAAACCTGTTGCAGGCTCTGTGGAAATCCAAGAAGAGCCCCATTTCTTGTTTTTTGTGATGAAGTGTGATTAATCACCCACATGTCAATCTTCTATGTTGTTCCTACTGGTAAAAGGCGCTTCTTGGTTAAATTGGGTTTGAAGTTTAGGAGCCAATCTTTCGGACGGTTGAGCTCGTGATCTGGCAGTCCCGTTTTACGCGTCCGAGGACTAGTTTTTTATCACACACCTTTACCTTTATTCCTATAGAGCCACCATATGATAGGCCAACCGAAGATTCAAGTGAATATCAAGTGAAGATTCGAATTTTCGACGTTTAGCAATTATCACTCAACAACTTACAGCCAGACACCTTGTGTATTCCCTAAGCGCGCTTCTCTCTACTTGACAATGAGACTCCCATTACTTCTACATTTGCATGACAATGTGAGCCTTTGTAGTAGGCGTTATTTAAATCTCATGGTAACTGAAGTACTTTGAGATTTTGTAAGAATAAGAGAATCCTGATGATAGACACTCATGTAGCACTTACGCGTGAATTTAGAAATGATAGTAACAAATCTATAAATGAAAGTAACGAGGGATTGGCAAGGAAGGGTGGTTTATCGCAATAACACTATTTGAACCATCCTCTTTTACATCACCCTAACCAGGTGATACCCTGGGCATTTGGAGCGATACTAGTGATGATGCTCTAATCAGTGTTCCGGAAGTTCTATAGGAATTTTGGCTAATTTCATCTGTAGTCTACTGTCAACCGGTTTTTTTTGAAAGTTACTTCGGTTATTTCTCTGTTTCTAACTAGAAATAGAAATATTTTTTGAAATTGAAATGGAAATTTGTTGGTGGATACAACTTTGAATCGGAATCTTCAAATTTTTTTCGATTAGGTCGTAACTAAATGCTAATACTCCCGAACATTGGCTCTAATATTCTTAATTTAAAAAAAAGCTTTCAAAAAAAGAACACCAAAATCTGTGATTCCCGTAGAACTATTTTAGGCATAAAAGGATCAACGATTCCGGGTTTATCTACTCGTTGTTGTTGGTTAATATCAATGTCAGTTATTTTGCAACTGATTCGTTCAATTTGTTTCAAAAAATAAAATTTCAAAAATAGGATAAAAAAATAGAATATCATGTCGGTTATCACGAGACCCATGTGGGGCTAATACCCTCGCACACCCGGTATCTGTCGGAGACATACACGGGGGACGAGGTCCAGTACTGCCGGACATCAATCGAAAAATGATGTCGTTTGGCTGATTTCACTTACCCTAAAAATGACGACGCTCTGCTGCCTTTACATTATGGTCAATCGACAATGCCTCGTCCGTATATGGCGCCGGCACCTGCCGTTGGTATCAGTGTCCAGACTTGAATTCCTGACCGTTTTGGCGTTTTCGGTGCTCTGTTAGGTTTGCTGACGAGATTGATCATATTTTTTTCCAAATCAGCTAACGTTCAAACTCACTCTCCAGGTGCTTCATTCCAGGACTTTGCATATCTTTCTTGAATTCTGAATTTCTGATTGCGTGATTTTTTTAATCGCGTTCCGTGACAGTTACGGATGATTGTGCTTCTTTCATTTGTGGATTTTCGAGCGGCGATGCCAATTGCTCGAGTTAGACATGTTTCCCTGGGTTTGAAGAGGTCAATGATACTAAGCTGTTTTATCGTTCTATTTATGTATAACAACGAGAGGACTTTTCTTTAAAGTGCTTTTTGTATACATCGATCAGCTACTGGTTCAAGAACGTGCTGGAGCTCCACTGGTGTCTTGCTGTCAGGATGAAGTACTGCTTCTTTAAAATTAGGGATTCGTGATATGAGGTTGCTGGACGTTTCTTTCCTTGTAATGTGTTCGTCGGTGGTGTGCCTACGCACGTGTAGGATTTCCTTGGGACGTTTTTCATGAGAATTGGTGTTGACAGGTGATATTGGTGTCGTATTGTTTGTAGGGTGGGAGCATATTCGAAGGCGGCAGATCCTGTAGCATTGTGAAGATGAGACGATCGTTGATGTTGGTTGCGCACATGGAGTTGGGAGTGACTACGACGTGGGTATGTATACTTCCATCTCAGTAAAGTGTTTTTGTTGTACTCAATTGGTTGGAATGCGCTCTACCTTAGGTCTTGATTGCTTCTTCTCTGAATGCCTCGGGAGTCTGGACACACTTTTTTTCTTCTTCTTATCAGGCTCCTTGTTTAGTGGCCTATATCATTGTCGCTTGCATAATCCCTCGGTCGCCCTCTTCATTACTATCTGCAAGTTTTTCTTTATATTTTACGATTGGCGTGATCTCTACTTAGGTGCTTTGAAGTGACCCTTTAAGCGAAATTATGCTTTGCGTACTAGTCTCAACGCTTTTGATTTTTATTTTGGTGAAAAGGAAAACAGTAGCAGAGTGGAACACACTTTGTGTAAACATTATTGAAGTCCAGACATATACAGTATGTACGTCTGAAGTTAGAAATGCATCAATTCTCCAAATGCGTTACTCTCTAGAATGTATAACATTATGCATTGAAAAATCCGGCGTTTTAGAGCAGGGAATATTTTCAGGCATCTTACCTCATGGACGACTTTTCTCAAGCATTGCTTTCTTTACATGGAACTTGTTACCCAAGTTTTCAGTGGATGGCACGGCTTTTCACTGGATTGTTGTATTAATAGTCATTCGTTAAATTGACATGTCTTGGAGTGCTAAAATTATGACACAGAGCTCTGAAAACTAGGAGTGATGTTGACCTAAGATTTTGGGCAGGCGCCTGAAAAAGTGCCAATCGCTTGAAATTGTACCGTTTTATCTGATTTGTCGATGTGGTGTTTTGATTTGGGGGCATCTGTTGTAACGAATTTCAACAGTGATAGTGGGGCCGTGTTGTTTTGCAAACTTCCTACAACGGCTTTACTATGGAAGAGTCCATAGAAGGTGCAGCAGCTTTGGAAGAGTGTGAAACAGGTGTTGCACATCCAGAGGAGCTCTTAGTGAGTGCTAATGCAGAAGGTGCTGCCACGGAAGATGTCTTAGCAGGTTCTAATACAGAAGAGCCCATAGCTGGCGTTTCAACGGAAGAGGTCTTAGCAGATGCTAATGCCGAAGAGCCCATAGCAGGTGTTGCACATCCAGAGGAGCTCTTAGTGAGTGCTAATGCAGAAGGTGCTGCCACGGAAAATGTCTTAGCAGGTGCTAATACAGAAGAGCCCATAGCTGGCGTTTCAACGGAAGAGGTCTTTGCAGATGCTAATGCCGAAGAGCCCATAGCTGGCGTTTCAACGGAAGAGGTCTTTGCAGATGCTAATGCCGAAGAGCCCATAGCAGGTGTTTCAACGGAATGGGCCGCTGAAGAGGAAGAACTAAAAGCGATTGATACTACGGAAGGGGCCGCCGTAGAGGAAGAACTAAAAGCGATTGATACTACGGAAGGGGCCTCTGTAGGGGAAAAACTAAAAGCGATTGATACTACGGAAGAGGCCACTTCTGTAGAAGAATCAAGCGCTAAAAAGCTGCTGGTGCTGGATGTGAACGGGCTGCTTGTCGCCACATACCATAAGGCTCAGAAGACGTCTGCGGAGAAGCAGAAGCAGTCCCATGTCAGATTGGGCAACTTCCATGTGTACGAGCGCCCTGGTTGTGAAGAGTTTCTGGCCTTCTGCTTCAAGCACTTCGTGGTCGGGGTGTGGAGCTCCGCAAGGCAACACAATGTGACCCTGCTGGTTAACTACATTTTCAAGGACCGAAAGCCAGCTTTCTCATGGCACCAGCAACATTGCACCATGACTGCAGTCATGCATCCTGATAATAATAAGAAGCCCATTTTCCTGAAGGAGCTGTCCAAGCTCTGGGCGGAGGTCGAGCCTGGAAGATTTGATCAATCCAACACGCTCTTAATAGACGATTCGCCTTACAAGGCGTTGAAAAACCCTCCCCATACCGCCATTTTCCCCCAAACTTACGAAGGCGATGAGGTAGACGACGATTTCCTCACTGTATTGCGTATTTACCTTGAAGGACTACGTGATGCCACAGATGTGCAGGAGTATGTCAGTAGTAATCCCATAGGTGAGCGTGGAATCTCCCGAGAAAGTTCTTTATGGAGTTATTTCTCTTCCATTTTGGACGAGGGGCTTATTTAGTCCGACAGCAATGGATGAGGTGGCCAATGGAGCGATACCTGCTGAGGAGTATGCCAGTCAGCTGAACCCAGAAGAAATTGAATTGGAGGATATGGATGAGCCAAGGGACAGACTAGAGGAGGATCAGCTGAGTGTTAGACCAGAGGAGATGGAGCAGCCAGCTAAGAGGAGAGATCTATCTGCTGTTGGAGTTTCGACACATTCCAGTAGGCACAGGCGTCAGGCGTCACCGGATATGGGCCGAGAGCCTGAAGATGGCACTGCAGAAGAAGTTCACTGGCGACGAAACATTGGAAATGAACACGAATCCGAGCCTGTTTCCCGGAGAAATAACTTTGAACGGGAAAGGGAGTGGTCGCCTCCGATGCGGGTGAATCATTTTGAGGACAGGCGAAGGTTCACTCCAAATCCCGACGACGCTGAGTTTGTTCCACACCCAAGGAGTAGTGGAAGTTATGACAACCGAAGAGAACCCAAGCCCAGACGCAGCAGTTGGCATGACCGTTCCGACTTTCGAGATCCTTCTGTTGTTCGAGATCCTTCTTTCAGCAGAGGCTCCTTTGCAAGACGAGGTAGTAAGAATCAAGATATGGGGAGACCGTTACCACCTCGGCAATTCATGACTGCCGGCATTAACGTCAGGGACGTACCCCCGCCCCAACCACCTCTTTTCTCTGCGCATGACTCAGATCGTGGTTTATTACCCTCATCTCCAATACAACGGTCTGCCGAGCGGTTTGACAGCTACAGTGGAAGGCGACATATCACAAACGTACATGGCACAAAAAGTG
This sequence comes from Bryoerythrophyllum caledonicum, assembly GCA_963971425.1. NCBI lineage: Eukaryota > Viridiplantae > Streptophyta > Bryopsida > Pottiales > Pottiaceae > Bryoerythrophyllum > Bryoerythrophyllum caledonicum. The sequence continues at coordinate 11,233 of CAXARX010000801.1, read as the reverse complement.
GTGCTGACTGCACCTACAGAGCTGAACAGGAGCTGGGGCGAAGCCTGTTATTCGTGACATGCGGCGGGAGGAGCCTGTGAATTCTAGCTTAGAAAGAGGCTACGATAGAATGTACGATAGAACGTTGGGAAGACCCTCGAGCTCGGGCAATGGGAGTGAAAACGAGTTTGGAAGACCCATGAGTTCTGGGCATGGAAGTGAATACGAGTTGGGAAGACCCATTAGTTCCAGGCGTGGAAGCGATTATGACAGGAGGTTGGAGGAGCCTGTGAGTTCAGGGCGTGAACTGGAGTATGACAGGAGGTGGGGGGAGCCCATGGCCCATGCTCAGGAGCAGAGATGGCAGGAGCCTCCTGCCAGTAGAGAAAGGCGGTATGATTTGGGATGGGACCGACCTGCGAGTTCCAGTCATGGAATGGAATACGACTCCAGATGGGGGGCTGAGCTCACAACAAGCAATGTTCGAGGCAGGGAGTATGTTCCCAGATGGGATGGCAATGTTCATTCAGAGAATCGAAAGAACTATGACAGACGATGGGAGCAACCTAAGGAATACGACTCGAATTGGAATAGTAAAGGACCTCCCAGTCATTATTCCCCTCCTCCCCCTGCGGCTGCGTACAATTACCGAAACTCGTCTGGGGAGCATAAGGGAAGGTATCAACGTCCTCCTGATCGTACTATGGCTGATGTTGGACCGCGTGATGACCAAGATCCTCATCATTGGGCTCCCTCCAACAATTATCGCCGGTAAGATGCATTAGTTAGTCAGTGGATTAACACTCTAAGCATCCATTCGCATTCTCTTCTACGTTCCACATCTTTCCATTCGTAGCAGAATTGTTGATGGAAGAGGGAACAGTTGATACAAGTTGCCACGGCTTTGAGGCTCTTTTTGCTTGTTCTTGTAACCCTAGGGGGTTTCATACGATATGGTAGTATTTGAGGTTGGCTGGTGATAAGAAATCGATGAACAAGATTAACTACTATGTTGGACGATGGCATTATGCGTCTCTGCTATAGTAGGGATTCAAATCCTTTTTGACTGTACTTTTTCCTAATTTCCTCTGTTTCCTGTTTTTTCCTGTTAACCTCTGCCACATTCCTACGCATGTGATATTTATTCTGTGATTGTATTTGAGATCTGTGAACAATTGTAAATAGTTGTCTCTGTTCCTCTCATTCCATATTTTGTTGAATTACGGTAGTGTCCTGAACATGTCCCACTTCTGTCGCATTTATTATATCGCGGTTTGAAATTAGGAGGCTGAGTCGTGAACTCTGTCCTCTCATGGTCTACTGTTATAGCGAATCAATAGCCAATTCTATTAAGAGCATCCGCACCCATGAGCGCAGTTGGAGCTCCAGATAGCACTTGCAGCTCCAAATATCTTTAGAGGCTCACCGTCACTGACTATCGGTGCTCCAGAAATTGTGATTGGACACCCATCAACGAATGAAGCCATGCACTTCGTGAACTTCTGCCCATATGAGACTCAGTAGTAGGATATCCTGATGTGTCCAATACACGTCGCTTGGCAACTGGATGCTTATGACTTTCTGCAATGGACTGGGATTTGTTAGACCCACTGTTGCATATGTTTTTAGCGAGCACAGGTGCGGATGCTCTAATTGTAACCACACCCTTCAAATCGACTTACCAAGTAATGGTATCTGCTCTTCATGGACTTTCTCAATTCCTCTCTGTAAGTGATGCACCGAAATGGTCCAATTCGATCTTGTAGTCACCAAAATAAACAGGGTTAACCATACAGAGCTAGAATTCAAGGGCCCAAAGGACGATCAAGGGCAATTTTCAACATGACCAAAGATGTACAGCATGTTTTTCAAGTCCAGCATGTACAGCGTTTAGGGTCAATATTGGTGTTTTAGATTCAAGGCCTATTGAGGCTGCATTTGAAGTACAAGGGTGCGAATACTCTTAGAAATAAAAAAAAGGAAGGTATGAGTGTTACGATAGTAAATCAGGCAGGCACTTGACTAAAAGCCTTGTAGAAAGCTCAATACTATCAAAATTGAATTATGTTCGCAGATTTTTGCGTCTATTTTACAGAAACAGTGGAGGGAAGCTGATAAGTCTCATTTTGATAGTGGAAGATGCTCCTCTTAGGGGCATCATCATAAAGTTTGCAGAACACGCGGTTGGGAACAGGGGATGCTCCATAAAGTTAGATTGGAACGTGACGTGGCACGATCGGGACATGAATCGAGGTTCCCAAATTCCGTAAAGTCACGCCCTTTGCGCGAGTTTGGCTCTGAGGGATGTGCATTTTTCCAGGTTAGGTTTCTGTTCAGGCTTTCTCAGGAGAGTTTATCTACACTTCATATGCGCCTTTTGAGCGAGTTAGTGCACTGAAAATTGATTTCAATTGTATGTGGTTTTTTTGTTTGCAAAAGAAAAAGAAAAATACAAGCAATTGGAATTATTCTCGATTTCAAGATTGCTGTAGCACGCAGACGAGCTACCTTTGTTTTTCGAATGAAGAACACTGACGCATCTTATGAAACTAGTGATATCATTCACGGATACTCTAGGTTTGTGAAGGTTTTTGAACTGTGTGATCACGATAGGATGTCGTGGAAATAATTTTTCGTTTTGCTTTCGTTTTGCTGAGGTGAAGTTCTGTGAGGTTTGATATTGTTGAACAGGCTATGTATCCTGTACGACCACAGGAAGGGAGTTGTAATCTGACTAACTTTTGAAGTTGATTTTACTCTCCGATCTTCCGGATTTTGGAGCTAGAGACGGCAATGGGTAGTTCTTTTGTAGAAGAAAAACCAAATCGCGTAGTGTAGATATTTAAGGCGCCTACGACGTTACGCGGATCAAATAGAATGTCAAGAATTTAGAAGAAGAGCTCACTAAGATGTATTCAGGAAATATGACGCTGCTGAAGGAAAGATTTATAGGCCGTTGCCTAGCACAGCAACGCCATAGTCTCTCTTCACATAAGCCGGCGCTGTCTTTGATTAAAGCAATGCCTTCAAACAAGCTCGTTTCAAAGAATTATGTTTCTTTGAAGTTGGAGAGGTGTGGAATGAACGTTAGCAGAAATAAAAGTTTGCATTTGAGAACCTTCGCTGCCCAGTGCGCGGGAGGCTCTGCTGATGAGGACAGTCGGAGCAACCAGGAGGGATCGCGTCAACAGCCTCGAAGGTACGATCAATCCTCGTATGTCGTCCGAACCTTTTTACAAACGTAATTATTATTCATAATTGAAATCGTGTAGAGGTTGCATGACCATTGCTAGGTAGGAAGGGCATATTCTTCTGGAAAGCTGGCGAGATGTTGAGGGATTAGAGGATGTGTTGAGGGACGTTGCTACAAAACAGAATTTCTGAGCCTTGAAGTGGAAGCCGCCGCTGGAATTTAGAATAACAATGTCGACCATACTTAGCAGGGAGGGTGGTGTTGCAAATATGAGATGTGAACTGACAGGGTATTTCTTTTGATGTTGTAGTTTTAAAATTACGTGGTTGCATTACGTGATTGGTAGTGTTTTTCTCTGGTTTGTGGTCATTGGATATGGTATGTATGAATTTTCAATAGAAGCCTTGTGTTATTCCAAATGTGGAGAGGGCGAGCTATCCGAAGATGGCGATCTAACAAACAGTTCTAGGTCAAATGCATCTCCTGCAAAGAATTCAAATGGAGAAGTGAGCAATGTGTCTGAATCGGAGAGCGCTCAATGGAAGAATGTGTTTCCCTCCTACTTGCAAAGTAAAGAAGATGAGTCAGATGGTGACAACGATGAACTTGTGCAGGTGATGATGCTTGACTGGCAGCTTGCTTTCACCTGCAGATTTGTTACTCTCTCTTTGCAAGCAGTAATGATTGCCAAATGACTTGGTCAGTAGTAGTGTGAAATTTATTGACGAGTTCCTAGTTGCTGAAGAATGTGCTCGTACCGGAATCTGATTTAGATAGGAAGGTGGGTATCACATTGTTCATGCTGTGAACTTTATTTGGGTATTTTTCTTCTATGCAGGTATCGCCAGTGAGTTCAAATGGACAGGCAAGAGGGAGAATGAACGGTGTAGCAGCTGCCAAGGCAGCAGCAGCAGCTACGGCATCAGCAAAAGCTCTGGAATCACATGTGAATGCCTTGAATCTGCCGTCTACTCCAGCGATAGCAACTCCACCTTGCTCTTCGGCTAGAATGCCAACAGAAGGCAAGGACCTGAATGATCTGATCTCTTATGATCCCATTTGGGCAGCTGTAAGGGCTGAGGCTCGATTGGAGGTATGAACAATTTGAAGAAATCGTATAGTTCGTGTTGGAGAGTAGCTGTTGAGAACTAGCTGAAGATATTTCTGTGGTTATCCGAATTTGTGGAGTTGAATATGCTCTAGTCATTTTTTAAGGAAAGAGTAACTGAAATTAATGATGATGTGGCAGGCAGAGCGTGAGCCATTGTTAAGCAGTTTCCTCTACGCCAGTATTTTGGCCCACCCATGCTTCGAGCGGTCCCTGGGATTTGTTTTGGCCAATCGCCTAACAAGTGCGACTCTTCTGGCTACGCAACTCATGGATGTTTTTGATGGCGTCTTCATGACTGACCCATTCATACGGCAAGCAATTCGATTAGATGTTCAGGTGACTAGTGCCCTCCTCATCTTGAAATTGCCTTGAAATACTAAGCGCACATCGAGTTTGGGGTGCTGTTCACTTCCTGGGGTAGGGGTTGTGAAATTTTAAAGTTTATATGCCTTCTGTATGTCTTGCGAACCTTCCTTGAATCTTTTGAAGGTCACTTTCAGCTCTATGCACCCATTGTTAGCAAATGAAGTGATCTAGTTTCCAACTTTTGTATATCTTTTTACAGTCCACTTCAAAGTATCTCAGAGTTAAGGTTATTTCATCACAAAGTGAACTCTTGGCGATTTCTAACACTTCTTGACATATACGTGGACCTCAGAATAGAAACATCGTGAAGTATAGTTGCACTGTAGCCGTCCAAATGATGTTGATCGTTGACTCTGAATATTGAAATTGCTGCAGGCTGTGAAAGATAGGGATCCTTCATGTCGTTTCTACAGCTCTGCACTGCTGTATTTAAAGGTGAGAGGCAGTCTAATGTCTAGGTGACGTTTGTCTTCTTTGTTATCATTTGACTCGTACTGTGCAATTTCTTGCTGGCTACTCTGGTGTTACTTGCGCAATATTTTGAACTTGATAACAAATTTTCACCTTGGTTCATGCAGGGATATCATGCGCTTCAAGCGCACAGAGTGGCTCATTGGTTGTGGAATAAAGGATCAACTGTGCTTGCTCTTGCATTACAAGCTCGTATGAGTGAGGTACATTCAGTTCTATTACCTTCGTTGGCTTCCCTGATCTAGATGAATGCACAATCTTTGTTGCTAGGTCTACCAACAAAATTCTACTTTCTTACGTGATGTGAATGGTTATGTTGCTGTAAACCAAGTCCCACATTCTGCAATCTGAATGAAGGTCTAAGCGTCTCTTAAGCACTTGTGGTATTGATGCTTATTGCAATCGACATATGAGGGAATGTTTAGTGCAGTTGATTTATCAAATTTTTAGCTGTCTGAAAATACTTTCGCTTTACAGACAGTAAAATCTGTATCAGCATCACAAGGTCCGTAAACAAGCATCCACATCTTTCTTCCTTTTTTCCTTATCTCCTCACACTTATGCAACGGTTGGGCCAGGTCTTTGCTGTGGACATTCATCCAGGTCAGTCTTGCCTTGTTGCTTACCTACATCTGAGTTCTTTCATGAGGAATGTGTGTATTTCGAACAAGTGTAGCATACTTCGAAATCTCAGATATAATGGAACTGATTACGATCCACTCCAGCGATGTATAATTTGATGGAGTCGCAATCTTGGTCTGTAACAGCTCGCTCAGAAACAACTCAGTTTCATCTACTTCATTGCACCAAGTATTGGAATAGTTGTATTGGCCTGTGGATACACCTGGGCATCTCTTTGATTGTATCTGGTTATGAAAAGCTCACAGGTTAATCCTTACATCTTTTTATCTCTCTAATCATGAAAAGTGCGGATCTTGTGATGTTTATGGCAGCGGCACGTATGGGAAAAGCTATACTGCTAGATCATGGTACAGGGGTTGTAATTGGAGAGACAGCTATTATTGGCGATCGAGTCTCTATACTGCAGGTAATTGGAGAGGCTTGGACTCTTCATTGGGTGTTATGAGTGACAGGTGAAAAGAGAAACATGCGCTGTCTCTAACTATCTGTTTATTTCTCTACCCTACTTGTTAGATTTGGTTTGCCAATTGTGATTGGACACCCATCGACGAATGAAGCCATGCACTTTGTGAACTTTCTGCCCATATGAGACTCAGTAGTAGGATATCCTGATGTATTGGATGCTTATGACTTTCTGCAGTGAACTGGGATTTGTTAGACCCACTGTTGCACATGTTTTCAGTGGCATGAATACAGGTACTAGCAACTTGTTTTGAAGCTGTTTGGAATTGTATTATTCAGGGCGTCACACTTGGAGGAACAGGTAAAGATGCAGGGGATCGACATCCCAAGATTCAGGAAGGAGTTCTTATTGGTGCTGGGGCGACGATACTTGGCAACATCGTGGTTGGTCGTGGAGCAATGGTTGCAGCTGGATCCCTTGTTTTGAAAGATGTCCCAGCTCATAGGTTAATCCTTACATTTTTCAAGTATTTGTTATGTATAATGTTATATTTCATGTTTTGTTCCTCCCGGAGGAAAATGGGTGCTAACACTGAATTGTACGGTGGTTCATGCTCAAATATCCGGTGAACTGCAGTATGGTGGCTGGAACGCCTGCAAAAGTGGTTGGTTTCTTGGAGGAATCAACACCTTCTGAGACAATGAAACATGGTATTGTTGATCCCAAATTCTTGTGTATTTTCACCATCGTCGTACAAGACAGTGAAATTCTTATCCATGATCAATCAATCAGTAGCAGCCAGCCCATACAGCGAGTGATTCTGCAGTCTAGGGTATTTCAATTTTTTTAATTTATTAATTTATTTTCCTTTTGACCCATGAATCGTTCTGCACAGATGCTGCTCAAGATTTTTGTCAGGAGCTCGAAGAGGCAGTGCGTCGGCAGGTGGGAGAGAACTTGTGGGGAGGTGCTGGAATTTAAGGACCTGAGGACCTTTTCTGTACAGCTTTTCTGAAGTCCTCTAACAATTATCATACGAGACAGTATTTACTAGTGCTGGCGCCTTTTGCTTAGTAAAACGATGTCAGCATAACAGTTGAATTTATGTGTCACTATCGGTCTCAGGACCGTGGAGACTCTAAAGCTTTAGAACAAGCGTTGTGCGTTGTGTTGTCTACAGTGATTTGCCATGTGTCCTATCAATGCGTTCATTCCTCATGAACCCGAATGATAATGATGCCTCACTTTAGCAACTTATTTTACATCTTTGTCATCTGCAATATGTATAGATACCGACAATTAGCCAGGTATGGGCAAGAGAAACAAGCTCAAATGGGATGGGCAGTACACCCTGATCTGATTGTTATCATATCCGTTCTCTTATCTACTGAATGGGGTTACCCAATTCAAAATTTACTTTGTCCACTCACTTTTTATGTCACAGAAGTTGCATGCAAATGTAATAACAATGAATACAAAAATGCTAAGTGCAAAGGATTTGAAATTGTCTTCTTGACTCCCAGGACCTCACTTTCACACGCAACACTGTTGTCACTATGGTCCCAAAATATTCTATGAACATGTTCTCAATGTTCTAGTACTATGTACTCCCTCTGCGACAGGGTGTGGTTTCTAATGTCTCGGTTATTTGCAACTCAAATGCTTGGGAACGAAGATTGCAATTTTCCAGTCATTTCAAATCAACTCAAGTAGCCTTCATATAGCAATTGCATTTGGTTCAACTTCATTTTGGACTTGCTTAGGCCCGTTTCATACATGGACGTCCGGTGGTAGTGGACAAAACATGAAGCAAGGGGATTGGTCCATTTCTAGGTTTCGTCCACTTGGGGTTTCACACATGAGGGACGGCCACTTCACTAGAAGTCCACGTCATCTAGTACTCCCACCAAATTTACCTTGGAAGTGGCACTTGTAGCGGACAAGTTTGGGATCACGTAGAGAGGTGATCCCAAACTTGTCCAGAGGACAAAACGCTCTGTACTCCTTCTACCGGATTATTCTACCGGACGTCCGGTTCCATGTGTGAAACCATTCACCGGACGGACAAAACCATTGGTGACATGGCAACTTCCCTCCACACCAAGCCGGACAAACGAGTGGACAAGGAGTTTCGTCCGCTACCACCGGACGTCCATGTATGAAACGGGCCTTAATCTTGCAGTTTTGGTTGATAGTAAGCAGCTTGCATGTCAAAGAAATCAAGTGATCATCTTGGGAGTGAAACACGAAGGGAGATTATTGGAGAAATGCACATTTGAATACACCAAGGTCTCACATATATGCAGTTAAGGTCATGTAGATGGTGAAGAATATGTGTACTCTCCTTTGTCTCAGAAATCATGACTTTTTTGTGGGACAAGGAGAGCATTATTGTGTGCATGTTTTATGTGTTTAGAATGTGTCATTAATCCCTAAACGTTGACACCATTTTTAGTTTTTCTAAAAATGCAACTCAAAGTAGTATTTTGAACTTTTGTACTTGGTGTATGAATGAAAGTTTGGACATTGTGAATTTTAGATTCTATGCATATAGTTGAATGTGACAAGAGTTTTCTATCAATTTTGAAACTTAAAATTAAAAATTATAATTCATAATTTGAATATTGATAATTTGTGATTATCGTGATTGGTTGCAAGTGTAAAACTCTTAGTGCTGTGATTTTTGGGAGATTTTTTGGAAACTTAAATTTATGAGTTGACTTTTTCAAAAGCAGATTTAGAGAAAAAAATCTTTGAAATTTGCAATGGATCGATTTCACGATCTAGCTTTTTTATACCTGATAAGATGAATCAGGAACTCAAAGTGCTTGTCATGGATTGCTGCAGCAGATCTAGAGCAACAATAAATATTTATTTAGTATCAAATGTCGACAACCCATTGAAGGAATACATAATTGCACCATGCAGCGCAAAGTATTGTAAACGATCAACAGCATACGACGAAACTTATGCAACGTTCATCCTTCGATCGTGCGAAACATTCATCCGTAGGTGGGGCTAGCAGGCTTATCACATTGCAGGGATGAAGCTGTTGAAATGCAAGCTTGGCAATGGCGATGGCCTCTCACGGCGTCCTCGTCGTATCGCTCTCGACACCCTTGTTGCCGCGCGCTTCGTGGAGCGGGTTGAGGCTTGCAGGTTGCACCTTTGCGCCCTTGCGGCGTGGAAGCAGAATTGGACACAATTATTCAAGAGTTCAAGAGCGGAAGGGGATTGTTACTAGGCGGCAGCAACAGCAGGTGGTGGTCGCGGGCTTTCTGCCCGTGGATCCTTGGGCACCCAACACCGACCAGCAGAGCATTGCGTCTTCGTTGTTCGCGGCGTCTTTGTTCCCGTATTTGGGCTTCTTGTATCACCTCACCAAGTCCAAGACGGCGCCCAAGCTCACGCTCTTCGGCTTCTACTTCCTGCTCGCTTTCGTCGGCGCCACAAGTAATCATCCTCTGCCTTTCGTCACAATTATTTATCCTTCTAACGCTTTATATGAATTGCCGTGGTTTAGTTAGACCATTTTGTTAAAGAACATGGCACAATCTACATGTATAGAGAATGTCTCTTTGACTCGTCGAGTCGATCCAAATTATAGGTCTCATGCGTTTTAGGTTTTCAAGGACTATGTTGTGAAGCTTTTTGACATAACCAGAGCTCTAAATTCTTGATGTTCCAATGTTAGGATTTTGAATGTCAACTTTAGAGTGGATTCAATTTGTAGATAACATACATTTGAGGTTTTCAAGGACAATGTTGTGAAGCTTTTTGACGTTGCCAGAGCTCACTATTCTTGATCTGTTTAGGATTTTACGTCAGATATCAACTGTGACATGTGAACGTTGGTATTTCCGTTTCCATTTAGCTCCTCATAGAATTGCAGCAGCCATTCAATCTAACGCGCACATGAGATGATTCGATCTTTTGGTGTATGCGATACCTGCCTCTGTCTCCTTAGTAACCACAAAGTCTAGTGCAAGTCATTTTATTTTCATTTAATTATAGAGTTACTAATTTGGTTTGTGTGTGTACGTGTATGTTTTGTGCGTGTTTATTTCTTCAAAATGGAGCAGTTCCTGCAGGTATTTATGGTAAGTTCAAGCTCTACATCTGCAGCTGTCTTGTATATGTGTCATAGATTTGAGAAGCAGCTTTATGCTTTGTTGAATGTGCTTAACGAATGAATCTAACATGGATTTGCGTGTGCAACAGCCAAGCTACACTATGGAACATCGCTGTCCAATGTGGATTGGCTGCATGGAGGTGCCGAATCCTTGTTGACATTGACAAATCTCTTCATTGTGTTTGGATTACGAAACGCTTTGCGAAATCCTCCCAAGCCTGAAAATGATGATGCCCCTACGCAAGAAGAAGACGAGCGTGTTCCACTATCAAAATGAGTCTTATCAGCTTCCCTCCACTGTTTCTGTAAAATAGACGCAAAAATCTGCGAACATAATTCAATTTTGATAGTATTGAGCTTTCTACAAGGCTTTCAGTCATTTGTGTCAAATGCCTGCCTGATTTGCTATTGCAACACTCATACCTTCTTTTATTTATTTGTAAGAGTATTCGCACCATTGTACTCCAAATGCAGCCTCAATAGGCCTTGAATCTAAAACACCAATATTGACCCTACACCTGTACATGCTGGACTTGAAAAACATGCTGTACATCTTTGGTCATGTTGAAAATTGCCCTTGATCATCCTTCGGACCCTTGAATTCTAGCTCTGTATGGTCAACCCTGTTTAGTTTGGTGACTGCAAGATCGAATTGGACCATTTCGGTGCATGACTTACAGGGAGGAATTGAGAAAGTCCATGAAGAGCAGATACCATTACTTGGTAAGCCGATTTCAAGGGTGCGGTTACACTTAGAGCATCCGCACCCATGCTCGCTAAAAACATATGCAACAGTGGGTCTAACAAATCCCAGTCCATTGCAGAAAGTCATAAGCATCCAATTGTCAAACGACGTGTATTGGACACATCAGGATATCCTACTACTGAGTCTCATATGGGCAGAAGTTCACAAAGTGCATGGCTTCATTCGTTGAT
>CAXARX010000800.1:0-12447 GCA_963971425.1 Bryoerythrophyllum caledonicum | reverse complement strand
CGTCCGTCATCGGACGGCTCGGACGATTTGCCGACCGTCCGCCACTCGCGGTCGGCATAAAAGGCGGACGGCCGACCTTTCTCCCACACTCTAGTGGGCGAGCTGGTCGCTTTGGCATATTCTGCCGAATCGCTTGCGCCCCCTCGAGTGGTGGGATATTTATTATTTTTTAATTTGTTTAACCCCTAAACGACCAGAATCTCCTTCGGGTGGATTCCTTGATTTTGGGGCAGGTTCCTAAAATTCGATAACCAATCAATTTTCTCTGAAATTTTTATTCTACATTGCCTTTGATAAGAGCTTCGTAAACCTATTTTCTTCAATATTGTTTGGATTTGTGGTTTGAAAGTTAGTATCACTTATAGTTTTTGAGGGAAATTGTCAAGGAACTTTAGGGGTTAATTCCCATTCATTCATTTAATTGTTTGTTCTAGTTAGGGAAGATGCCAAGGTCCAACCGGCCCGTTGCTCCAAAGGGCAAAGCGCCCGAGATGGATTGGGACGCAACGGACGATCCAGATGTTGTTGCGGAGTATGGATGGCAGGACGAGGAAGAGAGGTTGTGGACTTGCACCATGTGTAAGAGGTACGTGAAGATGAAGCACCTCATGAAGTTGTGGCCGAGGGCACAAGCGAGGATATCAGGGCCGCGGCCCGAAGGTCTAGCGAGCAATTGTCTGAGCGACCATTTCCGCCATCGATATCATGAGGTCACTTGTGGGAAACTGTCCCCACATACTTCCGGAACTTAATACAATCCCGGAAGAAAATAAGGAAAAAAATTAGAAAAATTAGTTAATTAGTTGACTAAAAGAGCATAAGTAGTTCAGGAAATGGAATAAGATTTTAGTGCTGCGCCGGAATCCCTAATGAAGATAGTTACGGCACCCTTCCCGGAAGTTGCAAAACCGGAGGGCGGTTACAGCCGGAACCGGAAATGCCATCATGACGCATAACTGTTTTCCGTACGAGCGCGTCAGATACAAAACGCGACTGGCAGCCCTGTGCACCAATCTTTTAGGGTTTCCAACAGGCTCATTCTCTTTCCCCTTCTCGCATTCGCTTAGGGTTGTTTAATCCGGTCTTGGTGAAGGACGGAATAGCCAATTTAGGTTAGCAAGAGGGACTTGGTGAGGACAGTGCGTGCAGGTTCTCTTGACAATATTGCGAGGCGCAAGTTCACGGAGAGGTGGGCACGGATGGCGGGCAAGAAGGGCAAGGCTCCGGCTACCGAAACACTGGTGCTGCAGAAGGTAACTCCGGAGATTCCGAAGCCGGTCAAGACCTGTCGGGTTTTAGAGAGCTACCTCGAAATCATGGGTTGTGGAGGTCTTCTAGCAACACCGTGGGCCTACCAGAGCGACACAATGATGACGGAGCTCCTGGGAGAGCCACCAAGCCAATACGCACAGAAGATCAGGGCGCATCCGGAGGTCTGGACCACGACGCTCTGGAGAGATACCTACGAGTTCCGGGCACGAACAATCAAGGTGGCGGAACGGGACGACGCCATCCTGAAGGGCGAATTCCGCGCGAAGGCTAACCCTGAGGACGGGTATGTCCTCGGCGATCTCACCGATCCGGATGCCAGGTTAGTAATGGCATTCGTCAATCCTATTTTCCACCCCGAGAAACCGAAACGGATAGTGGCCAAGCTAGCAACCCTAATCTTAGGCTCGATGAGAGGGAAGCTGTCTGTCGACTGGGCCGCCATCGTGGACGAGCAGATTGACCGGATGGTGAAGAACCTGCCGAAAGCCCGGAAAACCCCATCCCCACTCTCCACCTACCTGGCTCACATGTATGCCAAGCAGAAGATGTTGAGTCCGGACGAGCAGGTCGAGTACGACAGCTTGCTCACCATCCAGTCATATGGAGGGATGGAAACAGATGAGGAACTGGATGAATCGACGGACTCTGATACGGAGAAGTCGTCATCCCCCCTTATACTTCGAAGACCGAACCGGAAGCGTAGTCGTTCGGTGCAGAGGACTCCGGAGACCCCGGGAGAATGCCGGCCGTTGTCAACAATCCCGGCGCAGAGCCCACCCATAGCACCACCAACCACAGCACAGCCTGCCGCACCGGAACCGGCCCCAGAAGACGAACGATTCGCGACCGGATCAGAGCCGGGACCGACATTTGTCCCAAGCATCATTGGCGACATTCCCGTGGATGTCCACGAGCTGTGCAGACATATTGTCTGGAGGACCAGGATCCAGGAGGGGGAGATCTGGGAGAGGCATGCCATGATAATGGCCATCTTAGAGGCAGTCGGACTGGAGGACACCACTCACCTCATCGCCCAGCTCAGAGAGATGAAGGAGAAGCACGATTCCGTCACAAGACTGGAGCAGGAAAACGCCACCATAACCAAGGTTAACACCCGGCTCTGGAGTCAGGTCCGGCAGGCGGAAGCCGCACGAGATGCAGCACAGCATGCCCGAGTGGTGGCAGAAACGAAGGTCCGGGCGGCGTCACAGTCACTGATCGATATTCGCACGGCACTGAATTTTCCGGTGGATACCGTTAACCGGGCATTACTCTACACGGCGAGCTTGGAGAAGAACGAGAAGCTCAGCAGGGGGCAGGTTACCCGATTCTTGGTAGATCACAGCCGGAAAATGGAGGGCACTTGGTCCAAGATGCAGGAGCTAGCGAGGGAGCTCGTCGCGGCCACCTCAACAGTACCAGGAGCTCCACCTCCAGTTCCGGCACCTCCTGCTTCAGATGCTGCGGGACCATCCGGAACCCAGGCAGATCCGTCTGGAAACACTGCCGGCCCGTCCGGATCCCCATCCGGTCCGGCAGCTGTTTCTCCTTCTCAACCTCCGGCCGGCCCTTCACCCAGACCTGCATCTGGAACAGCAAAGTCACTCACCGGACAGTTCAATGACCTCGTGGGAACGCCGGACTTCAGCTCTCCTATGAGTTGGAATGGGGTGGCCTTCCCAAGCACGGAGAGTATGCAGAAGTGGGAACAGGTGCCAGGAAGTCAGGTAGTACCACCCTTGCCCTTCCGAATTCCCTCCGAGTCTCCCTCTCCGGGGCCACCAGTGACGGATCCTTTACCCGGAAGCTCGGCAGCGACACCCATGGTGGTTAGCCCCAGCGGTAGCTTCCGGGACCTTCCGGACATTGAAGACCGGGCTGATGCACCATCCGGCCAGGCGGTTGCAACAGGGGACCCAGATGCACCATCCGGACCAGGTATGCCGATGCCGACCACCTCACCGGAACCACCAGCAGCCATTCCGGCGCAAACCGAGGCCGACGCTTCTCCATCAGAAGTTACCCCTTCACGCCGTAGCAGTCGGAGGCGGAACCAAGTAACCCCGTAGAATAGAATCTTTAGTTCTAAAGGTCTGATAAGCGATTAACGATGGGGCTCAAGCTTGCACCCGGCTATCATGCGATAAGACTAAAGACAGTTTTCCTTTTAGTTTTTGAATTAGATCCGTAGAAACCGGATCTCAGATCCGAAACTTTCGGATCTAGGTTTGAATTTCGGATTTCTAGGGATAATATCCCTTCCACTTTTAGGATAGGATTTCCCGGATTTTTAGCTTCTTAGTTCCGATTTTAGATTAGCAGTAGCGGGCTCTTAACGCAAGAGTTGTGGCCGGCTAAGGGCCTTTTTTTCTTTTCCTCAGGAATGATATTTGCTGTTAGTATATTTTCTTGCATTGAAATTATGGTGGCATGTATCATTTTGTGAAGGAAGGATAGGGCCCATTGTGGTTGATGATTAGTGGAATAGTTGTGGAAGCTGAAGTGGTTCACGGATAAGCATCTAGTCTAACCGGTTGGGACTTGCTGTGGGAGAGCGCCCGGAACAGCTAAAGGAGAGGTTAGGTAGAGTCTGACGATCCTTGGTGACCGGAAGAAGCCTGGAGGGGGAGGGAGGGTACTTTAGGCGGTGGCCTGGTAGCTCCTAGGGCACGGAGATTCCGTGTGAACCCGGATTCTGGTGGTGACCGGAATTTCCCCTTACGATAGATGGAAAAGCCTGTGGTGTATGTCTAGAAGGAAGTCCAAATGCAGATCTACCCTTCACACCTCACCGAACCACTAATTATTTCCCAGAATGTCGTTGTAGTCCGGGTGAGCCTCTGAGTGACCGTATCCGGAAGGCCTTCCGGATAATGTGAGAGAGTGCATCCGGAAACAACAAACCCACGACCAATTAGCAGCCTAGGGAGAGTGGGTGCCTAGCCACTTAAAGTCACAAGGTAGTGGGGAATCCGGCCACTTACACAAAATAGGATCAGTGGTATTCGGCCACTCGTTTAAAAACTCCGGAAGACAAACTCCAACTGACCTTCCGGAAGTTGGCAGGACCCGGAAAATAGTAGGAAACTACATTGGACGTCCGGAAGGATCCGGATAAAAAGGTCAGGCGTAAAATAGGAATACTAACTGGCGTGTGGTAGAGGGATAGCATGTAGCTTACTTAGCATTCCAAGAAGAAACAATAGATCTCTGTGGGAACGAATTTAGAGCGACCATGCCGGGCACATTTAGCTTCAACTAATTGCTATCCGGAGGACTACTTACTCTACAAATTGCAACATCACTGCTGCGGTGGGTGTGCGTAACTCGAGGCCGGAGATCATGTTGTATTCGAACATGGCGATGGTTTGGGCGGAAATCGTCCTACACAAGGATGTGGACTGGCGCACCGTGGCGGGCCGCAATGTCAGCCTGATGGATCGAACTGCCCATTTTATACCAACCACCTGGAATCAACCGAGTGATTGTTGGCCACGTTGGTCAAACCGAAGATCCGGGGACAATCCCGATGCCCACCAACAACAACAGACACCTCCAGAAGAGTACGGGGGACATAACTACAACGACTACAACCGTGGCAATGATATGGGTTCCACACCTGTAACAATTGGTGGGGGGAGTGGCAGCCATTACTACGAAGGCGGCCAATGTGGTACAGGGACCAACACCCCTCACAGCTATACGCCAACGCATCCAAGGGATACGTACGAGTCTCGTCGTAATTCCCTCGGAGAAGAGGAAGAACTTACCACCCCACACTCAGCACCCGTCTATCACGACGGATATGGCGGTTCTTACCATGCATATGGCCGTTCTTTGGATGGCGGCCAATGTGGTACAGTGACCAACACCCCTCAGAGCTATACGCGAACGCATCCAAGGGATACGTACGAGTCTGGTCGTAATTCCCCCAGAAAAGAGGAAGAACACGACACTCCAAACCTTGGACACGTCTATTACGACATATATGGCCATCCTTACGATGGATATGGCCGGAGATTAGATGGAAGAGACAACACACCTCCATCAACGTTTCCACCTCGTCAGAACGAAGATGCCGAGTTTGAAAGACAAATGCATGAAGCCACAATACAAAGCCAGAACGAGTACATCCGCAGGCTCGAAGATGAATCTCGCTACATGAACAGGCAATACAATAACTTGTATGATGTTTATTCAAGCGGGCCGTACTCAAGTGGCGCTGGGCCAAGTCAAAGACGTGATACTGACTCAGATTCCGATTAATCATACATGGTCTTTGTGTGATGTAATCCATGTGGATAATGTCTTCATGTGAGAACAATGTTGACTTTTTTGTACATTTAGAAGGTCATTTTTTAAGATCTTCTAATCGATGTTTATTAAATATTTCTACATTGCCGCCATGTCAATGTGGATGATAAATGTACAATGCATGCTACATGTTTCCAAATGAATTTTATTGATAATTTTTTAGTATAAGTGGATGTGTGGAATGAGAAATTTTTATACATTCCAATTTTTCATTCACCTCATAAAAGTTAAAGAGTATTTCATATCATTACATGTTAAATAATTTTTTTTTCAACCTGTACCTCTAAAGTTCCTTGACTATTTCTGACCTAGAAGTTAAAGCAAGAAGAGAAACGCCGCTCCGCAAAGGGGCTGGCGTGAATAAAGAATCTGTTCGTTCCATCACTAAGACCATGCCCACCAGACACCCTGTCAAGGAGGGCTTGGTTTCTTTTCCATTTTGCGTTGGTGTAGTAGAATGGACATGGCCTGTTGAATGGCAACAGTGTTAATAATATTGAAAGTGTGTGAAATTGTTTCGATGGAGATTTTAAAGGTATCTCAAAAGGATATTTATAGATGGGATAAAGGTGGTGGCACGAGCATCGGCAGTGATTACAATAAGCGGGTCCATTTTCCATCCGAGGGCAATGATGTCATTAATAAGGGGTTGCTCGGTTGGTATTCATTTATTTTGTTTTCAATTGTTTCCGGGAAGAATCTATCATTACAATATGTGAATTCGATAAATTGAATGGTATACTCTTGGTTAATGTGGTCGATGGTGGGTCGTTGTATGGTAGGCCCCGAATGCAAAGTATGTCGGCTTTGAGTCTGGCGTTACAAAGACAACGCTATGTTGCGCATGTACATGGGACTCGGGAGTAGCCAAGGGGGGACCGTATTTCCTTGTGGGTTGTAACTTGTTATTAAAGGTGCCGGCATTCATGAGGATAAATCATCGTGATTTGTTATGGGAGGTAAATAGTTTTCGAATTTCTCGTCCTGCTTTGTTATGTCTTGTGACAATTAAGGAGTGTATGTGATGGTTTTGGCATTTTTGGTAGAACATGGAGTGATTTGTCGGCGTCTGAGAAAGTGCATATGGGGCATGTTACATATGGGAATTTTTCTATTCCAAATAAGAGTTGTTTTCGGGCGTTTCCCAAATATCGACTACTACGGAATTTGATGACGCATGTTATTTGTGAGTTTGGAATGATGGAATTTTTCGAAGAATTCGTAGAGAGTTCATAGTCTATTTTGTTGTTGCGAACCCATTATTCTATATTAGGGAAGTTTTATTTGATTGTGTCAAGGTTGTTATAGAGGTCTTGTGTCTTGAGATATTTGTTCAAGAATAAAACCGGAACCTTAATGGGGGTATCCTCTTTAGGAGGCCAATATTCTTTTTGGAAGTGGTATGGGGTAGCATGTGGATGTTCGTACAAGTCTTTGGCATTTTCATGCGTTTTTTTGAGGACCTCTTTCCCAAGTTTAT
Organism: Bryoerythrophyllum caledonicum; assembly: GCA_963971425.1. NCBI lineage: Eukaryota > Viridiplantae > Streptophyta > Bryopsida > Pottiales > Pottiaceae > Bryoerythrophyllum > Bryoerythrophyllum caledonicum. The sequence goes on along the minus strand of CAXARX010000800.1, from coordinate 5,381 downwards.
TTGCTTGTTCGTTTCCATCGATATTTGCTTGAGCAGAACTTTGTGAAGGATTGTTATATGTGTTCAGTTTTGTAACATGTGGATCAACGACATTAAAATGGTTTGGTCGAGATGGCTATTGTACAGGATAGGGTTTGTTATTTGGATGTTTAGTAGATAAAGTGCATTGATACAGTCAGTGAATATGGGTGCGGGTTAGTTGTTGTACTCTGTTGTGATGATTTGTCATGTTTTGTGTATGGGCATAAGTTATGCTCTAAGGATATTTTAGTGTGTGGAAATTACTCTATAGAGTACACGAAATGGTATACCAAATACATTATACAATATCAATGAATACAACAAAATCTTCCTATAAGCATTTTTGCTATTCATATTTGAATGCCTGTACAATTTAATGTATGCATGTTTGTATTAATGATTGCATATACTTCATTGCTTTAAATTGTTATGATTCTAGATGTCCGAGTAAATATGTCGTAGCAATCTACCTACGGAGTTAGGCATTGAACTTCCTTAAAATGCTTTATAAACACACAGAAGAATGTGGTTTTTGGAAAACCTCCTACACAATTTATTTTTTCTACTAAATATAATCCTACTTAGAGAGCCGATATCCACTATTAATATAATGTGGCCAAATTACAATTTCCGCCACTGCGGATGAAAATAGTCAGAGGATGGAAAAGCAGTCCTTGGTTGAGAAAACAATCTCTGGACGAAAAACAGTCTTCAGAAGCTACGTGGGCCAGGCACACAGGTATGTGCGCATAGGCGCACTTTAATGAAAATCGTCCGCGAATGACTATGGCAAAGTGTTAAGAATCATCACGAACACTATTAAGAAACACTTAACCCTTAAACATCAGAGCCAGCCCGAGGGGCTTGGTTTCTACAGAATCTTCTCTGTAGCTCTTCCTGTACTCAACTTTTCACATATTTTTTGATATCATTCTAATCACCTTCTTTTGATGCATTCACAGAGTGAAATTTTACAATTCAAATCACAATTTGTATGAGTGATGTGTGCTTTGAAAGGATTGTGGTAGGTAGGTTGATAACCTTTAGGAGGTTGCAAGCTCACCATTGATTGGTTTATGCATGATGCCCAAGTTCAAAAAGTGCACTATTCATTGATGTCCAAGTACAGAAGATGCCGTGATCCAATTTTGGGCTGCCCGCCCAGGCCATGAAATGTCGTTTAAGGGTTAATGTTTGTAACCCGCTCCTTCTCTACTCTTCCTGTTTTTTAAAAGTAATTTTGAAATGAATGTTTTTCTTAATATTAAATAATATAGAGAATTCATTAAAGTGGTTGTTATAATGCGTTGCAAAACAAGCGCGAACCACTACCAAACTTCTATAGATGCAAATTAGCGGTTGGCGCTTGCTTCGAAACGCATTAGTCCAACCATTGTAATGTAGTTTAATATTATAATGAGGTTTTCAAAATTTCATCTGCAGTCTATTTTTCATCCGCTGCGAATGTTTTCATCCGCTGCAAACATTTAAACCGGACTCTGATTTTCCTCCGCATGGTGACTTTTCATCCGCAGTTTTTTTTCCATCCGCAGCTTGTTTTTAATTCGTTGCGCTGTTTTTCATCCGCTGTGGACATTTTCATCCGCTGCGGAAATTTTCATCCGCTGCGGGATTTTTCTTCCGCCACATAGAATTTAATCCACAGTGGATGAAACTGTTTTTTTGGCAGAATTAACATAACAGCGACTTAATAACTTCCAAATTTTTTATTTTTTTTCAATTCCGACTTCGGATTTGGGCTTTTTAGGTGCGTTTTCATCTGGTATGTAAGCAAAAAAATTGTTACAAAAGTTTTGAAAATTTGACATTTTGGAGTGTACTTAAAAATAACATTTTAGGGACTAAACTTTGGATGTAGATTATGGCTAGAGAACATGTTCATCACATTCGATCTCATGCATGTTTTTTGTGTGTTAGTGTTGGTTGTGTTTTCAAATTTGTTATATATGGCGATATTCATTTACAAGACATGTAAGGTGTCTCGTTTGAAATCTCATTTGAAACAATAATATGATGATGGACACGGAAAGAATACATTTGGATGGAAGGGGACGTCGTCAAAGCGTGCATGAACCCTAAACATGCAAAGTTTGAATCAAACTTTTAACTTTTCTATGCATCTAATTCAGGTGTAAATATTTAGAAGAATGTACATGACAATGTCATGGAAAACCTTATGAGAAACGATGTATTTCACCGTTCCCTTGAAAAAACAAGTCTTCTCTTTATTTAAATTTTTAAAAATAGCATACCAACCCAAGTCAAACATTTTCACACATTGTCACTCATTGTCGGGCGAGGTACCAAAAGATCTTATGAATTTTCACATAAAACCTACATATCTTTGTATTTCTTACATTTTATTTTCTCTACATTAATATGTGGTGTAAACCTTCTTATTGACCATTCGGATTAGTAATTCAAAACACATGAAGTTCACAAGAAAAAGAAGTTTGAATCGGCAAAGTTTGAACCTCCACTACTTCCATGGTTGTTTTGAATACGCTACACCTGTCCTCTACCTCAAGAAATTGTTGTCTAAGGAACTACCATCATGTTTAAGGTAGTGGATTTAGACCTTGCCTAGTTCAAAATTTTGACGCCAGGTAAAGTCAAAGTCTGCAGATCCACTAAACGCAGTGAAGACCCTAAACCATTTGCTTCACTTCACACACTATAATCTTTCAATCTGTGCGGTCAAAGTTTCTGAAATTTTGTAAACATATTTTTTAATAAGTCTTAATTGAGTTCCAACGGTCACAACTAGAAATCAAACTTTTGGTTTCCTTCTATGGTCATTGCACTAGAATCCAACAACTTTGAAGTGTTTCCGGATCAAAACTGCCACGATATTTTTGGGGATATAGGAGACATGTTGTATGAGTAGGAAGTCGGGCATGAGGAGGCGTTTCAAATGGGGGTAATTCCTATAAATGCTAAATTGTATTCAAGAAACATAAAATGGTTGAGGTTATGTATGATTTTGTGCCATGGGCACTATGTCTATCCGAAAAGTTCGAACCCAAACTCGTAAAATTTGATATACGTCTTCTCTACATAAAACCTAGAGATCATCATATTTTACACATTTTGCTTTTTCAACAACATGTAGTGAACACATGAAAACCTTCCTAAACCTGGGTTTGGATTATCATTTGAAATCTTATTCAGTTTACTAAAAAATAAAATATGGAATGGCAATTTTTAAACTCCAGTATTTGCGCACTTGATTTGAATATGCTACAGTTCTTTTCTACCTCTAAAAATTGGTGTGTAGGGAAATCTCATCATAAGGTTGGATTAGGATATTTTGAGGTAATTTTAACAAAAATTCTGAAATACAAGAATTTTGAAATAGAACACATTGATAAGTTAATAAATCGGAACTATGCCACAACCTAAACCATATAAAATTCAAAAAATGTCGCTCTTTGCATGGCTATATGAAATAAGGTTTTTTTACTTCTTGTGCCCAAATTATAAAGGCATGTAATACATATTAATCTAAGACTATTGCTACAGTCACTTCAAAATGTGCATGCTATCTAGTATAGTCTAATAATGCCGAAAGGAATAAAGTAAAACCTATGTATTACTAATACGTTGACCGATAATGCTCATGAGGCGTGGGCCAGTTGTATGTGTCGCTCAAGCGTGTAATGATATGAAACAATCCTCCAGCGCTTTCTCGGTTTTCGTTGCAGACTCTCTCCATGTACATATGAAATGTATCCGCAAATTCTTGATTTGAGAATACTACGGAACTCTGAGATTCCCGTTGCAAATTCTCGTAGTCTATGGACATTGTCGGCCCGTTGATTCGTTGCGCTATTCGGGCTGTAGCGAACTCCTCTGAAGCCATTGATAACTTCGGAATCATTTGCACATCCGCATCTGGTTTGTGCAAGTACGCAACCCGCGGATCGACCCACCATCGCTTTCGCAGAGTCTCGGCCATGTCTTCACGCTTTGTGAACGTATAAAGAGACTGCATTGGTTCGTTAACCTTCGTGGTCATGCCCCAATCGCATATTCCAATATACACTCGCGATTCATCTGGAGGGAAGTGGAGGAGGATATTGTCCGGAGACAAGTCATTGTGGAGATTGTTGCTCTTGTGGACCTCGTTCATGATGCGCAACAACGCCCACGCAAGCTCGGTCCGTTTTTTGCGAAAACGAAACAACTGTTGAACTCGAATAATCTCATCATCGGGGAATCTTCCATAGTTCAAATGTGTGATGACATCTTCACCAAACTCGATATCCCGGTTCAACATCTCTCGAACTGTCCCGCCATACCACCAATATGCATAGCCTTTGTACTTGTCCGGATGAATGGCCACGAAACGGATGACACCTGGATGTGGAATCCTCACCGCCATCGATTCATTCTGATGCTCAACTTTTGCCAAATCCGGCCGTGTCTCCGATTGGTTGGACAACTTGGCGGCAAATTCCCAGAATGGTTCAATGCCCGGAGCACCCTCAATGCGGACTTTGCGAATGGTGGCGTATCCACCTCTCCTGTTTGCATTGTCCATTCGTATAACCGCGGCTGTTGGCGGAATGGCAATGAGATGGGCTTTACGCAGCAGGTCTTCTTGGTGCCCCTCTATCGAGTTCCACCATCCCACGGAGCCACGCCGGTTTCGATTCTTGGCGAATGGCTTCATCTGGGCCACGAACAAATCCGCCTTCAACAGCACGTCTTTGAAAACTTCATCCGCCGCGCGATTGAACCTCCCAAACTTGATCAACAAGTTCTTGGCATTCCAGAGTGAATCGTGGACTCTGGCATCCAAGAACTTCAAAAACCCGCGCTTCTAGGTCTCCGTATTCCACATCGGGGCTTGAAGCGCGTCCATCATGTGCTGCCGCATGTCCGTCCGGAACTTCTCGGGGCCTTCATCTCTATATCTGACGTACTTGCTCTCCAATGATCGAATAGAATTTTCCTCATAGAATCTGACGGTCAGTTCTATGAGGAAATTCTTGCAAGCCTCAGATGGAACGTCGTGGATTGGATGAAGCTTCACTCTGAAGTCCGCAACCTTCTGCTTCTTCTTGTCCTTCGGCATCTTCTTGACCTCGCCGCCGTTCGAAGTTTTAAAAAAAAACTTTTTAGAACAAGTTTTTAAAAAAACTTCAAGAAAAAAACTAGATGGGAACAAGTTCTATAAAAAACTAAGAGAAAAAACTTCTTACAACAAGTTTTAAAACAAAGTTGAAGAAAAAAACTAGTTTGGAACAAATTTTAAAAAAAAACTATGAGAAAAACCTTCTAACTTCTAAGAGCAAGTTTTTAAAAAAACTTGAAGAGAAATACTAGTTTGGAAC
>CAXARX010000799.1:0-31678 GCA_963971425.1 Bryoerythrophyllum caledonicum | reverse complement strand
CCTGTCTGTATGTGCCGTTGAAGCGCCAATCGCCAAATAGTTTGACATTGAATCGAGCCAGCTCTTTGTTGCATTCAATGCAATACTGCAGCCGCTCAGCCTTGCCAGTCTCTTCAGAGACGCGTGTGTTCTCCTCTGCCAAGAAGCAAGTGGGAACCCAAAGAGTATCATTGCAATTCTTGTGACATTGCAAATGATCCATCGAACCATGATATTCGACCAGGTTCTTGGCACCCAATCGAGCCCAAAACCCATCGATATTGCTGGTAAAGACTCCGTAGCCACTCTTTTTCGCTTCGGCCCATTTCATCATGAGTTTGTATCCTTCATGTGGCTCACTGTTGCGATAGGCATTCCACCGAGACACCCAATAGCCCCATGCTAGATGGGGTTCTGAATCGAATCGTGCCGGTTTGGCCATGGAAGTAGGTGTCTCGGTGCCTTTGGTAATGGGAGCCCATCCATCAGACATGGCATTTCGTCCGCGGAAAGTGGCAATGCCAGAGTCGACAGAGAGGCCGGCACCGTTGAGGAGGAAGAGGACAGTTGATTCTTCAATGATTGCCGCAGCGGAATCAATCGCTGCCCGCAGGGCAGCGATTGAATCTGCACCTTCCTTTTGCATGATTATTTCACAAAATCATTTTTACAAAAAATGAATGAGGGTGAGGCTCGGTTGCTGAAGAAGTTGAAGGAAGTAAGTGGAGTCCAAAGCAGTCCCGCCGGAGGCGGGACTGCTTTGGACATTCCCGGTACCTCACTCGATGCCATTTCCGCAGCTGCTCCCGAAGTGGTCGCATTCATTGAACGCCGGCTGAATCATCTATTCAAATCGTCGACTCTCAGTCTCAGTCCCATTCTTCTCAGTTTTGAGTTTGAGTACCTGAAACAAATATCCGTTGGACCTTTTCCCAAATGGATCGATGCTATTTGGCAATGGACTCTTAAACATCCATCAGCTCGGAAAGAAGCCAATGACATTGTCGTCAAGCACATTTACCAAATGTGGTCCACAATTCATCCCGAGTCAAAGATTCGCATCGCTTCATCAGTGCAGAGTCCTCACCAGATTGAGTTTATTAGTCTGGCGCTGCAAAATTATCCCAAGTTTCCCGTCACTTCCAGTTTGGATGCCATTGAGTCGATTGACGCACTGCTTGCAGAGTCGATTGCTGATGCCAGCAGGAACAAGGAGGAGGAGTCCATTTTCATTAACCTTGCAAAATGGACCTTGTCGTTCCCCTGCGTCGGCATTTTTGACCTGAAGGGCAACAAGCAACTAGAGACGTACTTTAAGGGGGCGACTGCCATCTACGCCACTGTACCAGAGTCGCTTCGCCCAATTCACAAGGAATTCCTTGAGCAAAAGACGGAAAAGGCCAACGAAATCATCCATTTGGCTTGGAATGAAGCAAGACCCAGCTTCCCAGCAGTGCGGCAGGGAATCTTTCAGCTGGACATTTCCATCAAGGCTTTGAAAAAATAAAAAAAAAAAGAATCAAACTGCCATGTCCATTTTAATGCTTGGATGAGAAAGATAATTGACCAATGTAATGGAATCACTCTTGAAATCATCGATTTCACACACTTCAGGATCGAAAATCAACATGGGCAAGTGGAGAGGTTTTCTAGTCAGCTGCTCGCGCAATGCATCAATGTGATTCTTATAAATGTGCACATTGCCGAATGAAATGATGAGTTGGCCAACATTCAAGTTGCAAATGTGAGCAAGCATGTGGCAGAGGAGGGCATAGCTGGCAATGTTAAAGGGGACGCCAAGGCCCATGTCGGCGCTGCGTTGGTAAAGGTGAATTGACAGCGCCTGACGAACCCGCGCCGAAGGCGCGGGTTCGTCCTCTACCTCTTCAGGAGCCCGCGCCGAAGGCGCGGGCGCAGCGTGAACGTGAAACTGACACAACACATGACATGGTGGCAACGCCATCTTTACCAAATCAGTCGGATTCCACGCCGTCAACAAAATCCTTCTACTATCCGGCTCTTCCCTAATCTGTCTCACCACTTCCTTCAACTGATCCACACCCGACCCACCGAAATTCCTCCACTGTGCTCCATAAATGGGTCCCAAGAACCCTTCTTCATAATCATGCAGCCCTCTCTTGTCCAAGAACTCGCGCGATCCATTTGCCTTCCAAATATTGACTCCCTTTTCTTCCAACAGCTTTGAATCCATCTTGCCACCAATGAACCACAACAGCTCTTCCTTGACGGCCTTCCAATACATTTTCTTAGTGGTCAACAATGGGAACGTGTCTTGTGCAAGTGGGATTCTCAATTGTTCGCCAAAGAGACTGAGTGTGCCAATTCCTGTTCGGTCAGTGCGCAGTTCACCGTGAGCAAGGATTTTTTCAATCAGGTCAAGGTAGACCCTTTCCATTATTTCGATTTTATATTGAATTCCATATCCACAATATAGCTCTCGGTATCATCATGTGAATCGGCGCGGATGGATCGCCATATGCTTGCAACCCAGCATCAACCATTTCCTGAGGGATAATCTTGAAATAGATCATTGGTCTGAACATTGCAAAGAACATTTCGCCCATGATTCGAAATGGAACTTCAATCCAATGCTCTGCCTTGATTGGATTCTGACGTTCGTAATAGACGCCCACCAGAAAGAGGTGAAAGATGGGGTGGACTAGAATGTAAAGTGGATTGATCATATTCACCCTCTCAGTTCTTTTATAAAAAAGGAAAATGGGGCTCGCGTATTATTGTTTCATCCTTTACTTTACAATCTGCCACTTTCTCACACTCATGGGCCATGATTATAAAAACAGTAGAGACCCATTGATTGAAACAATTTGGGCACCGTTCAGATTTATTGACGCCATGATCAGTTTCATTACGGCCGTTATTTTCCGCGTTGAGCAGCAGTTACCAATGGATTTTCCAGCACCTTTACCGCCACTGTCGCACCGCCTTGAGTCTTGAGTTGCACATAAACAGTATTGTACTTGATTGAATTGTGATGAGAGCAAATGGGAATCAGGTAATTGTATCGTTCTCCCACGTCGCCCACTTCATGAGGATTGTCATCACGGCGATACATGTGACCCGTGGCTGAGACTTTACGGGCGCAATCCTTTACGCGGCATGTCTTGGGTGTCTCGCGGCCAGAGTATTTGCAGTGGAAATCGCGCCACTTGCCCTTGTCCTTGGAGGAGTGAGGGACGTTGCAGACACGGTCAGCGGGGGTCATGGTGACGCATTCGATGAAGCGGGCGCGAGAGACGCCTCGAGAAACATTTCCACCCGCTTGAGAAACATTTCCACCCGCTCGCGCGGGTGGAAATGTTTCAATGACCTCGTGGAGTTTGACTGGCGGGACTTCGTTGTTGTTATTGTTGTTGTGTTGGAGAAAGACAACTCCTTCAGTCTCGGGGTCTTCTTCAATGTCGATGATGGGTGGAATATGCACCCGCGCCGCAGGCGCGGGTGCATAGAGTTGGACGACAGGTGCAGAGGGCTGATTCGGATGCCTCAACCTCTCCATCAATTGTTGCCCCTTGTGCGCATAGCAATACCCATCAGGGTCCTTTACCTTTCTCGTGCACCTCGGATGACCCTTTTTGGTCATGCTGTGACCCTTGCACTCCATCTATTTTCTCCACCCACACTTCTCTCCTCCCCATGAAATCTGGCTTGATTGGATTGACATGTACCACATCAGCCCCTCGTTGCTTGCACGTGTCGATCAATCTTCTCAAATACTTAAACTGCATCGTCGTTCCGACCACAATGACGCGAGTGGGACGCGCCTTTTTCAAGAACCAATAAACGAGCCTTTGATTCGTTTCTGAAACGGATTCTCCATACAGGACAATGTTTGGACGACATAGTTCGTTGCACTTTTTGCAACGATTGGCATCCGAGTCGCCATCGCCAATGATGGTTTGATTGATTGTCTCACATATATTGCAATATGTCGTGCTCCAATTCCCATGCAATTCGAGCACCTTTTCAAAAGGAAACACTTTCAAAGCCAGCCCGTCAATATTTTGAGTACAGACTAGATAATCATCTGCTTCTGACGCAATTCGTTTCAATTCTTGATATGTATGCCCCGGTTCCGGATGCTCGGCAATGTTCTTGTAAAGTGGATTCAATCGTTGCCACATTTTGTCTCTCTTTGAATAGATTGACAAGTCTTCTTCATGCCGACCACGTGGATCTACATAGGTTGGCAATCCACTATCGACGGATGCACCTGCTCCGAGGATGAATAGAATGGAGCACCTCTCTTTTTTAATCATTGTTTAATCTGTTTCAGCCACTTTGGTGGGTCATGCACCTTGACAATGGGGTCCTTCTTGCCCCTCTCTGAATAAACCTGAATCACTCTCGCCTGTGCAATGGGTATTCCAGCATCCAACAGGGCCTTTTTCGTAAAGTACAATTGCAACTGCCAAGTCGCATATTTGGTGCAATCCACCTCGCACAGCTCTGCCTGCAATTTGCCGTGCTTTGTTCCTGCACCCACTGGCGCACCCGTCTTGATTTCCCACAACCACAATTGACCCAATCTATCACGCGTAATATAGTCGGCCTGCGTCATCCTCGACCATGCCGGCAATGCCACTGGCAGTTCAGCGGCCTGACCCACATGACCTTCTGCGCGCCAGTAGGCGCGCAAGGCAGTTGTCAGCTGTGATTCCCGCTTGACGCGTTTGGTGGCCGGTTTGCATGAGAGACTCTGCAGAATTTGTTGATGAACCATTTTCCCCTGCGCCTTGGTAGATCCCTTAATCTTGGTCAGCTTGCCACGGCGCTTCTTGGCACGTTGGCTCTCGGTCTTGTAATGTGAGTAGTATCGATCGGCCACGGCCGTAATCACGCCGCCAGTGGTGACCATTGTTTGGGTGGTGGGGTCCAAGTAGCGGAACATCTTGTTGGAGAGGGAGATGCTGGCGACAAAGTCAGTGGCTGCGTGCTTTTTGATGGTGGGGTGGACGGGTGAGGTGGCGGAGAGAGCAAACATTGCAATTCTTCCCTTTTGCCTTACGGCAAAGGGAAGAATTGCAAAAATCGATTCTATTTCTTACATGTTTAATTTTTTGATAAAAAAGAATGAGGCTTGTTGTTCCACCAAACGATGGTCAGGAAACGCTTCCATTCGATCAAGTGGCAGCTCTTCCACCGGCTCGCCTGAAAGGAAAGCTTGAACCATTGAACACGATATCAAACGCGCCTCCACTGCTGGATGCCAGTGGAAAAGTCATCAATCCACCCGATCGTTTCCATCCGATCATGCGTGCTATTGCGGCAACCAAGTGCATGAAGGATGCGAAAGCGCCCGTGAGAGAATTGGTCGCGAACCTCTTTGATCAAGTTGGTGTTTCAAACGTTGATTCTGATGCTAGCAAGCCACCTTCTTACAATGGTGTAGCGATTGTATCGGATGGATCAAGAATGATCTTTTACAATTCGACCAATCGATTGGCTGAAATCATTGTTTCATTTGATCGAGAGCATCAGCTCTACATGTTTCAATTCATTAATTTCGGCGTCCACGTTCCAAGTGTCTTGCAACTTCTCCGCGTCGGTGAATCGACCAAGACGGGTGTAAAGAATCAGCGTGGTCAGCATGGAGAAGGATTGAAGCTGGCCATTGGCGAGTTTATGCATCGAACATATTCATTCTTTATCAAGCTGGCCGTCGATTGCAAGACGCACTCTGAAATGAGAATGCTGACCATGTTGCCCCATGCTCTCTATGGAATCGAATGCAAAGAAGAGAATGTGAATGCTGCCCCCGATGAAGTTAATCGATTCGAGGTGATGGTTGTGGGAAAGAAGGCACTTAACGTCGATGTGTTTGACATTTTACTCGCCAACCGAAAGCTACTCTGCCAAGATCGCGGTGTCGGTTCGACCGTCGACCACGGGCGTGTATTGATTGAACCTGAATTCGTGGGCAAGGTTTATTGTTCTCACATTTGGGTCATGACCTACCTGCCCAAGTACATGCGTTGGTCATACGACGTTTATTTGGACGACGGAATTACCCGCGATCGCGATGCTATTGATTATTGGATTGTTTCCAAGTGCGTTGGCAACATTTGGAGCGGATTGATCACCACGCAACCAAACATGGCTTTACTCTTTTACGATATGATTGTCATTTACAATCAGAACAAGGCCATCGGGGAGAATTTAATCGAAGTGGACTGCATCAAACATTTGACAGATGCGGCCAAGAAGAAATTGTGCCAAGTCTTTATCAAGTTGCATCCGAAAGGGATTCCAGTGACAAAAGCATTCTGCGATGCTAGAAGCTACTATATCATCAAATTGGGATTCGTATACGTGCCTGAACATTCGATTCCCATTTTCAATTCGAATCCATTGACTTGTTATGAAACGATTCATCAAGAAGCCATGCAATTCTTGCTCAATGCTCCCGATGAGTCAAATCTGTATCCCGATTTTACAAGGAACGTCATGCCAATCTTTGATGGTATTCTCAAGTTCAAGGTGTGTGCTAAAAACATTCCGAAAAAGTGCTTTCTTCCATATGCTTTTATCAAACCGGAGATGCTGATTTTGAACGCCGAATCATATGGCGACTGCATGAAAAACAATCCCGACAGAATGGTGTCTGAAATCTTGATTTACATTTTGCCGCGAATCCGCTGGGAAGGCGGCGAACAAATGAGAGTGGATGCTGATGCCTTGTTGATTAATCGATTGCGGAACAAGGATGCTGGTGGTGGCGCTGCTGCTACAGCAGCAGCGCCACCACCACCACCGCCGCCGCCAATCACAGAAGGAGACGATGACGAAAATGTCATTGAGATACCAGACTCTCCTCTTCCTCAATCGCGTCGAAGCAAACGAGAGCGCTCAATTGTTATTCCCGGATATACCAAGGTGAATGGCATTGGCACGGATGACGTGTTGATTTTCAAAAAGCACAAATGAAGAATCACATGTTCAACTTTATTCCTGTCGTCGCCTTGATCACTGGCATCTCTGGCTTGACAATAAAAAAAGTCAATTGACACATGATCAACCCCGTCGCATCCTCACATCCTTTTGCCAACCGCACCCTCAGAGAATCAATCTGGGTGTAGTTGAACAGCTTATTAATCCCATTCTCAAAGATGCTCTGCACTCGTTCTACCAACGATCTCTTCATCAAATAGACTGGCCCATCCGTCTTGGTCTCTGTCAGCACCACTTCATCCGCGCGGACATTTTCAAACAACTCGGCGTGATCCAAGTAGAAGAGCATCAATGGATCGGTAAAATTAAACACTTGGTAATCAGAAGCGATTCCCTTTTGAGTAATGCAAGTCGAATGGGCAGAGAGAATCTGATTCTCCAATCCCATGTACCTGAGAAACTCTTGTGGCTTGCCCAAGTTGAATAGATTGGGTTCATAAATCAATCGCTGCGACTGGTGAATAGGACCGCCGGGCCAATTGGCCGGCACAATAATGTTGATGGGTTTCCCTCCTTCGTACCATGGATCGACAGTCAACGTAATGGGTTGATGGGAGTTGTTGTTTTGACAATAGACTAATTCAAGGCGAGTAATGACGGCCTTTTCATGCTCGCCGAGTTTCAATTCCAGTGGGCACAACTTGAATGGCACTCCAGTGGCCAATGGAAAGGGAATGGTGGCATGACGCGTGTCGTTTGTATCGGCCAGGTGGCCGTCTACGAGGATGAGGGCATCGGTAATGGTTTTGCAGATTTTTTGAGTGGTGGGTGAAGGAAGGGGGAAGAAATGAGCAAGCCCTGTAGGTTTCATTCGAAATCATACTCCCCGCCCTTCGGGCGGGGAGTATGATTTTGATCTCCTTTAGTCGGAGCCCCGGCCGCTTCGCGGCCGGGGCTCATAGAGAGAGATTTGTTAGACCTTTTCGATTCAGGCCCTTCGGGCCTGAATCGAACGGTCTAACAACGCATCCTTATCCTTTTGCACATCCCTCGAACACAATATAAAATACTGTCCCAACGCCGCCAACGAATGCCACAAGCTATGCACCCAAGGATATCCCTCATACCATCCCTTTTGTGTGGCGAAAAACGAGCACGCCAGACCAGTGCAAAAGATGCCCGTTCTCAATGCAGACCAGCGATACCTAGGAAACTTCCTAATCCCCTTTTTCCCAGTGGCTTCCTCCTGCTTGTACGCCATGACGGCATAACCGATCCAATAACCTCCCACCACAACTCCCGCAAATGCTCCAATCAATCCCTGCATCCAAAATGGCTCATTCGACACTGCTTCGACAATGGCCAGCGCCACAGCGGCAAAGATGATAAAGAACCGCTCCAAGAACTGCCACTTGCCAAACTTGACCAAATAAAATGCCGTCACTGGAATCAGCAATTGTGCAAAGAAGAAATCCAATTTGCGATGGAATGTGGCTGTGAAAATGCAAAACCAGCCCACATTACAAGCATGGTAAAAGGCGGAGGCCAGCATCATCAAAAAGTACAAGGCGCATCGTGTGTAACGACGAAGAAAGTAGGATTTTACAGAAGGGAGGAGGAAAAAGAGGTTGGAAAGAAACAATGGGATACCAAGGCCGTACATTTTTGTGTCAAGGCTGCGTTTTCAGAATGTTGCTGTTTTTATTTTATATATAAGGGTTCGTTTGATTCAAATCTCGCGCAGCGAGAATGAATGGCATCATTACCGAACTCATCGATGAAGGTGATCTCACCATCCTAACCAAAGGTCGTGCCGCCACTCGTCACGTCAAGTTTGTCGAATGCCTTAATCCACCCGCTGATAAGGACCGAATGGGATGTACCTACTTGATTCAACCCATGGACAAGATTCCCAAACAACCCGAAGTAGTGTGCTGTTTCCCCACCCACAAGAAGAGTGTTATTCTCAGATCGCGCCGCTACTTTCGCCTCTCGTCCTTTAACAAGGACATTAATGATGCCTTTAATCAATCACTCGACAAGGAAGACCAGATCAAATTCGTTGTATGCCACGAATCGTCGATTTACTGTTTCAAGAATCTCCACGGCACCATCTACATTGTTTGGGCATCGACTATTATCAAGAACAATGCTGGGAATGTGGTGAATGTGGCCTTTGAAAACATTCCCATGGTTGTGAATTGTGATGGTGAGCATCGAATCAAGGGCATCTTTCTGTTGCACGAGAATCGTGCCGACATGGATCGATTGCCAATTGGGAAGAAACAAACTGTGATGCAAGTGTTGCCAGAATCGTTGTTTGTCTGTGAGATGCGGCCTGAAGTGAGAAAGGAGGAGCGGTTGCTAAAGACAATTACGAAAAAGGAGGCAGAGAAGATTGCCAGTAGCGTGGTCAAGTCGCCATCTTCGTGGATTCATCAAGAGGATAATCCGTTTTCCAAGGATGGATTTGGTGGTGTGCCGATTGAGGAGGATGTGGAGGAAGGAGATGATGTGGAGATTGTTGATTCTCCGAGAAGGGAGATTTTCTTCTTGAGGCCAGTGAGTAGGGCGGAGAGGGATCCGTTCGAACCTTAGGCCCCCGTAAGGGGGCCTAAGGTTCGAACCAAAAGAACGAATAAAATAAATTGAATCAAACTTACTTTTTAGAGGAGGGTGTAAATAGCGAAGCGATTTACACAATGACCTACCCATATGCCATCTCCCACGACCTCCGCATGCGTTGGTACAATGCCCGAGATACATTTCTTAGAAGAAACGGTCGCCTTTCGAGAATTGAATTAGACGACCATCTTCAAGCATCATACAATGCATTTGAGCAAAACACTCCTCGCGATATTTGTTGGAAGCTTGGCATTCAACTGATTGGACAGTGTTCTGGTCACCCCGAAGCGGATTGGTTTAATAGAATGTTTGGAATCGCATCGTCTCGTCTTTCCATGACTGGAAACGAATATGCATTCGACCGCGAATTGAAAAAGACAATGCTGGAAGAGACACCATTGGATTCTCCTTTCCGCGGCATGGCAGAGTATTTTGCCGGAAACTTTGAAAAAGCCGTCGAACATGGATATCCGCTAGCATTGGTAAGAAAGTCAGAGGAAAGTCAATATGATTCGCTGCTAGCTTTTGAATTTGCTACCAAGGCCGCTCTACAAGATGATCCAGCTGGATGGTGTGCTGTTGGAAAGATGCAAATGGCTGATGGAAACGACGACATTACACGTCTCCTTGGGTTTCCCAGTCGCGAAACGTGTGTCAAGCAAGGAGTATATTCATTGAAAATCGCATCCTCACTAGGACATGTCTTTTCGCAAGTCTTACTGGCAGATTATTACATGACACTGCGCAATTACACAGAATCGGTCAAATTTGCTTCATTGTGCGTAGAATGGGGAAGAGGTGATGATTTTGCATCTATTGTATCGTTATTGTGTGCAGCTTCGCTTTCTGATCCGTTGTTCAATTTGTCGCAAAAGGCACTGTACGTGGCTGGGAAAGTGCTTCGTTGTGAAAGAAATGTCAACGTGGGTCAACTTCGCGTATTTGGGGCGTTTTGCACCCTGTCCAATGCAATGTGCTGTCGGTACATTATCAAAGTAACGCAAGCGTGGAAAGAAATCATGCGAAGCAAATGCATTACCTGGATTCATTGCGCTCGTCGAATGAATCTGCACAAGGATATGCGCAAATTGATTGCGCAGTTTGTTTGGTCAAGGTGCGATGATGGATGGGAACCAGGATTCATGGCAGATGAAAAGAGTGTGAGTGAACACAATCGATTTTATATTCCGTAATAGATGCCAGAGGGTGTCATGGCTGCCACAGAAAGCACTAAAATGGACCTCTTCATTACTATTCTCGCCTTGGTCGTCGCTGCTGCCATTACTCTGGAGATTCTTCGATGGATCTATCGCTACATTGTTTGGTGGTGGACCGACATGATTGATCAAAAGGCCGCTCTTGCAGCCAATATGGCGGCTGCTGCTGCATCAACTAGTGCAAGGATGCATCAGCAGCAAAACTTGAGGAAACGAGTTCGTTAGATAGAGGGGCTTTGAGAGAAAAAAAAAAGAGACATGGCCATATCAGAAGTCAATGCATCCGACCAATTGTCTCGTTTAGAACGCAAATTGAATGAACATGAAAAGACAATACACATCTTCTATGTGGCTGTATCCATTTTTGCCTTGTTGGCCACTGTGATTAGCATCTATGTCTTGGCCACATCGACAAAGTTCACGCCAGACAAGCGCAACTTTTACATTTGCATCCTGTTTGTGGCCCAAATTGGATGCCAATTAGTGACATGGATTTGCAGAGATGATTTCCACATGCTCTTGCCATTTGCTTGCTTATCATTGTCCATGGCATTCTTTGTGTTGGGAAACATGGTGGCATATTATTAAATGAAATTGATAAAGGGTCTTTTGGACGAGCTGGCGAATGTGATGCGTGCCCCCCCTGTAGGGGGGGGCACCGAACTCTTGCCAATGTATCGCGTCGAAACCCGCGCCGGAGGCGCGGGTTTCGACGATTCCGTTTTCATCCATCGCTGCAAAACTGCCATTAGCAGCGTCTATGGCCGTGAATACGAATACATTACCGATCTCCTTATGGGCATTACCTACCATTACAAAAAACATTCCAGCATTCGCGTATGGTGGGCTCCGTCCGGTCATTTTCTCATCAAGTACTGCACGGCATCCTACAATTTGCAACCCATTGGTCTGGTTGAATCAGAGTTTGGTTCATTTGACATTTTTACAAACGCAGACATTCGTGAATGTTTTGATCGGATCGTCTGCATGTTTGAAGAGCACAAGATTTCCTGCAAACCATCGACGACAGTTCCTTGGTCATGTGAATATGATGATGATGCTGCTGATGTTGACTGTGATGATGATGGTGCTGACGGTGGAAAGCGGTTAAAACTACAGGACGAAATAGACCAAGGGTTTAGCGTAGTTATTAATAACTAGAAAAAAAAGGAAAAGAAGGAAAAAAAATGGACAGGTTCACTCTTCGAATGTATCGAAAAAATGAAAATGGACATCATGCCAATGTCCCTGTTACAAAGTTTTCACCCATTGATTCAAACTGTCATGCTGCCAAAGTGACTCATATGCCGGGTGTAGATTGGTCTGAAGCCAGCCTGCAAATCTATCCCGCTTCGCAAAAGCACACGTTTTATGATTTCAAATCGTTTGTCGAAGCCATGTTTGTGTATTGCAATGGGAAAATGTGTGTTTCGACCAGAGCAAATGATGTGTATGCGTATTTCACGCCAGTACAACTTCCATCGCCGCAGGCGATGGAAGTTGTACATCACGACTTTGACATTCACGTCATTATCGCATCGACATTGGAAGAAGCAAATGCTCAGTTTAATGAAAAGTGCAAGCCAATAAAATGATTCCCAACACAATCGATATTCCAATCAACACAGTTCCCGCAATAATCAATGCCAGGTTCCATGATTGCATAGAAAATGTCTTGATATTGAGGTAAAAGTAGTGGGACGGCGACGGTGAATAAAAACACGCCACTCCATTAGGTCCACTGTTTTCATCAATAAACTGTAGTGACACATTGACAATCGCTTCATCCGATTTTCGACACCACAAGAATTCAGAAATCAATCCGCCGGATGTTTCATTGACTAGACCAAACAATGGCATTGTTGCATTTGCAGTGGTTATTTTGCACGGTCCAATGTATGGTAAAACTGGAACAAGTTGAAACGTTCCATCCAATGTGCATCTTTGATCAGGCAATCGAGACGATGTAATCAAGCCAACCAAGAGAAGGACTGACCCAATGACGGCTAGACCGACTAATAAAAGGCATGGTACCCTTGCACTCATGTTTTTTTTTTTATTTTTCATGCCTCAATCCAGTTTGACTTGTTTCACTGGCGCTGCAGACGTATTCCACCTCGCCATCCGTTGTTCCAATGCTGCTCGTGTCTACTCTATCAACGACTCCATACAGTCTTAGTCCAGCAACTACCCAGGAGACCTTGTCGCCAACCTTGTAATCGGTCACTCTTACAGGCGCTGGTCCAGGGTATTCGTTGAGATTACCTCTTTGAATATGGCCCAGAATGAGATTAACAAGAGCATCTCCACTCATTTTTGCAAAATAAAAAATAAAATGCAAGAGACAGAGTGGGAGCGTATTCGCGACATGTTTTGCGGCACCAATCGGTGCATGCAATTTACCGTGGTGGCCATGGACATGGCTCGCAAGGCGTATGACAGGGATGATGACGCCAAGTGGTTGATCGATACGATTGGCGATTCGGCTGATTGGACTGATTGGTCATACATGTATCATATGCTTAGTAACTTTGTGGGAGAAAAACGAGGCCAAGCACTTTATTTTGCCGCTCATATTTATGTTGGTGGCATGCGTCTTGAAACAATGCGTTACCTGCTGGATGATTCTGCTGGTCTCGGCTATCCAGCAGCCTTGGCATGCCAGCCAGATCGACTCAGTTATGCACGTGCCGCCGAACTGGGTGATCGGAATGGACTGTTCAAGATTGGTCGATTCAATGAAGCTGCTCAACGTGGTTGGAAAGAGGCGATTGAATATCAGTATCGTTTCTTGATTGACGCACATCGATTTGATGAGGTGGATGTGACTGCTTTATCCAAAGGTTATTTGCACAGTGAATGCAAAAAGAGAGATGCACTGCGTTCTACTGATTTTGCCAAGTGGGTTTTCATTGGTAAACAGTTGGCCAAACTGGGCGAATCAGAGTTTACAATTTACGAGATGTTAACAGTGGGACATTGCGTTGCCGATTTCAAGGAGCAGCGAAAGTTTGCTTTGCAAGTCATGAAGGCGTACTTGACAGTGGCTAGAGCGAATGGAAAGATGAACAAGGATTTGCGCTCGCAGTATTGGCAAGTGCTCTGGCCAAGGGTATTGTATAGGAAGACGGTGCCGCCTTGGGTCATGGATGCGGAGCTCCTGGAAATGAAGAAAATTGGAAACGACCGCGATAGTTACTCATTTCAGTTGATTTGGGTAGTAATCTTGGTAGGTATTGTTTGTGTTTGGTCTATTTCAAAATAAAAAAATGAGGGCCTCCATCATTTTGTTTCTCTTGATCACGCTCGCCACCTGTCTGACCATTACTACTGTCCCCATTCAAGATCACGAATGCGCTGCCATTATTCAGAAAATGGGCAGCAATGGCAACTATTCCGTTCCCATCACTACCGACCCTTCTTGGCGCGATGCTTGGGACCAACGGTTGTATGACCTCTTCTCCAGTGCTCTGAAAAAGTATGTGGCCCAGTTTGAAGTCACTCCTCGCATCGACAAGGATATTGGTTATTCATTGTTTCGCCGCGATTCCAGCAACAAGACTGTCATGTACATTGATGATCCTCGGATGCAAATTGCCATGGTGTTGTTTTTGAATGACAATGTGGCCGGTGGCGGCTGGCATTTCCCTCGTCAAAATCATCCGCCCAAGGACGGTGTTGATGCTCCATTCTGTGGAAAACTCTTTATTTACCCCACTTGCTATACGCATCCACACGAAATCAAGCCCATTAAGCTGGGCAACTCGTACTTTATCATGACTTGGTTCACTAGTACTACAATGCTCTGATAATAAACGATCCAATCACAATTGATGGCTGAACATTATTGTGCGCCTGTCCTCCTCCCGAAGTGCCACTGTCTCCCGTTTGTCCGTCTCCAAATGGATTTGGATGAAAATGGAATCCACCCAATGTCGCCCCGTCTGTAAATTGGGTAAATTTCTGCGGCACAGACGATGGAAATCCGCAATTAGGATTTCCATTAATATTTGCAAAGCTAAACGACGCTGACCCACCGGTATAATCACCGGTTCGATACATTTCCACACCACGCCAACATGCATCAAACGTAGAAGTACTTGGAGTGTAAGCCGCTCCATTGCGCAATTCAACATCATGCGTATGATTTCCAGCGTCTTCTGATTGATGTGTATGTGCCGGCATTTGAGTCACATTCAGCGTTTGGTTGACGGATCCGACAACTGATCCGACAGTGGAAAACAAGGATGATGAATTGCTGCTGCTAGCAGCAGCTACAACTGCTCGTCCTCTAAAGTCGGGCACCCTAAAATCAGTTGACGCACAAGCTGTGGGATAGCAATGCTTGGTCCCAAATCACTGCATACAAGTCTGGATAAGCAGAAATGGCATACGTATTTCCATTGCACAACAAGTATCCCATGGGAGCCGTGATATCAGCATAGGGCAAAATGGCTCCCGTCGGTACAGATGACACTGTAATGGCAGCTGCTTGATTTTCCAATGCTGTGGCCACATTTTCCATCATGGTGACCTGAGTGACGAGTTGAAACAATGTCGTGTTGATTGTAGTGTAATCCCCCACATCAACTTGAATCTGCTGGCCTGTCATGGACAATTCCGACAATCGCTGCCTCAAGAATTGAATGGTGGCATTCAATTCAGCCATTCTGGCAATCTGCACAGCATCATTGTTGATCAAGGTGGTCACATTGCTGTCCAATCCGCATGTGGAAATGTTCAAGGTACCATCTGCAATACTAACTCCACAACTACCTTGCAAATCAATGTCACCAGTTATAGCATCCGGTAATTGTCCCTCAATCGATCGAATAGCTATCACTGTGAATTCATTGCCAGAAATAGTCAATGGACTATTCGCAGCAGTGGACACGAAATTGACATTTCTCCCCGTTACATTGCCATTGATTGTTGCCAAGCGCGCTTGAACTGCCAGAGTGAGTAGTTCCGTCGTATTGTCAATCTTTTCATGCAGCGTTGCATTCACAATGACGATAGTGGCATTGGTATAGACGGCTGCCTCGTGAATTGAATTGGTAATATTGGTCACATGGGTAAAGTTGGACTTTTGCAGCGCGTCTTGTGTGTAATCGTAATTGTACGAGTAAATGGCAATCCACAATGAGACGGCTGTAATCACAATCGATGCGATAATGGTGAAATTTCCACACAGGGAAAGGCTTGTCCAACGCATTTCCTTTCTTCTTCTTCTCTCCTTTCCCCTTTCATCAATCTGAAATCACCACAATTTTCTAAGTCTTTATAATGTACGATCCCATTACGAGTGTTGGCTGAATGTTATTGTGCGCCTGTCCAAACGAACCAGTTGAAGCCCCCAACAAAATGTGGCTATGCTGCCCGCCTGGCCTAGCACCGCTGAGATTTGGCGTGTATTGGACATTTCTATTGCCAGAATTGGCTGATACGGGCGTAAAGCTGCCCGTCGAATATGAAACGTCCTCGAAAAACAAACTTCGCCTAGCACCAGCGCCATTCTCATTAGCGCCAACAATACCAGTATCTCCCCAACACACCTCTTCAGTAGTCTCTGATAGACCTTTTCCACTGCTGAGTTTCACATCATGTACATGATTGATTTGAAACGTGTTGATAGTGTGCAAGTGAGGAGGCAACTCTTGCGTCGTCAACGTGTGCATTGTTTCGCCAACTGGCACTCCACTGCGCGCATGAAAAATAGTTCCAACACCACCTCCATCTTGAGCCACTGGTACCCTACCTCTCAAGTCGGGACCGCAAAGTCTCCAGCCTGACAATTGATACAGTGCGCGGTGGATATCTTGGCAAACAGAGCGGGATAATCAGATTGTCGATAGACATTGCCATTGCACAACAGTATCCGGGAGGAGCCAATATACCGCCATAAGGCAGCATAGCGCCAGTTTGCATGGTAACAATGGTAATATTGTTTGCCACTGCTTGCACATTAGCGATTCGATCTTGCACAATCATAATCCGAGGCAGCAGGTTCATAATTGTCTGATTGAGCGTATTGGACGTGCTATTCACTGTTTCAATCAATTCTTGAGTGGCATTCACCATGGAATCCACTTGCATTTGCAAATCATCTTCGCCATCCGATACCAAATCAGCAATTTGACTCGTCTGAATGGCGTCGTCCATGGTCAGATTGGTAACCTGAGCAACCAAGCCACACACATCCAAAGAAATTTGGCCAGACAATGGACCTGATGTATGTTCATGCTGCATTGACCGACAAGAGATTGATTACCGCCACCACCACTTGTAAATGCATTCACACTGACGACCACTTCAACATTCAACGACAAACTGTGATTTGTGGATGGAGTGGGTGTGATTGTTAGACCATTCGCAATAAAATCCAATTACCAATTGTTCCATTCGTAGTGGCACTGACATTGTTAATTGTGGCGATCCTCCCATCAATCTGGTCGGTAATATTTTGAACCATGTCCGCATGTGCTGCGTAATGCTGGCATTGACAAGGATAATGGTATTGTTGGTTGCATTCTGTTCGTAGCGCAGCAAATTTGTCACCAAAATGGATGCATTGAAATTGCCATCATGAATTTGGTCTTGAATCAAATCGTAACCATTCGAGCGAGACGAAATGATAAATGTGTAAATGGAAAAGATGACAATCAACAATACAATGCCAGCGTTGATTGCAGATCGAATAGAGACTGCCATTCTATTTTCTTTTTTTCGGCCTTGTATAAAAAGAAATCTCTCCTTATTTTTAACTCTTCATTATCGTTCCACTCACCACACCAGTCGGTTGCACATTATCGTGTGCCTGCCCGCCACCCACACTCGAAGAAGTGCCATGATTATGAAGCCCAGCATAACTCGTCGCCGAATTAAACAAGAATGAACTAATGGCAGGCGTTGCAGCCGGGCACCCAGCTGAGTTTTGAAGCGCCATATTGTGTCTATCACTTGTTGCCATATTGCTTGGAAACCATCCTTGCTCGTGAATCCCGCGAAATGTAGCAAATTGGGTTCCATTTGACGCATATCCATTGGCCAAGACCAACGGATGACGGTGATCATCCGCTTGTGGAAGTGGTCCATGAGTATGTGATGGCAACTGGCGCCCGTTAGGTTGTGCGTTTCTGCACCCACAACCACACCCCGCAACGTAAAAAAGGCGCCTCCATCAGAAGCCGCCGCAAGGCGCCCTCTCAAATCAGGGACAGCAAATTCACTTGGACCACACGATACACAATAAGCAGTGAGAGAACCGCAAACAGGTCGGGATAATCGACTTGATTGTAATTACTGCCATTGCAAAACAGATAACCGAGCGGGATGGTAGAAAGATTCCCGGTATAGTACATGGTTGTTCCGGCAACACTGAAGCAGATGCAATGGCAGCCAGTGAGCCTGGACACTGGAAATGGCCGCTTGAAGAATAATCAATTCAGTGGCCGTGTCGTTGACTACCAAAGTGTAGTCATCGGCGGTCATGTTCAACGCGTCTTGCAAATCAATGACCGACACATTCAATGAATCAATCTGATTGCCAATGCTAATCAGAGTCGTGTTCAATCCGTCCAAATCATTAGTTTGCACAGCATCATTGGCCAGCAAGGTGTTAATGGCTGATTGAATAGCACAAGTCGCAATGCCAATGCCATGAGGATTTGTCGTCGTGTCCAGCGTTATACCGCACGTGGCAGACAAATCAATATTACCATTGCTCACTTGCCATTCAACGATTGCAGCGCTGTCAATTCAAAGTCCAAAGTGTCCGAATCGGTTTGCACAATTGTTAGACCGGGGCTAGTGGTGGTAATGTTAATGTTCCCCTCTGAAATGTCCCACTCACATTATTGAGTGAGGCGAGCAGCAATTCGATTGCGACTGCAAGTAGAGTCGGGTTGTGACTAGATTTTGGTTTTTGAGTCACATTCATAACAATAATGGTATTGTTGTTCCCACAGCACCAGCAATCAATACATTTGTCAAGCCGAGGAGAATCGATACATCAACGTGATGTTTGAAATCTTGAACCAAATCAAATCCATAGATGAACGAAGCATACCAAGCAGCGACAACAGTGAGTGAACGACAGTGACAAGTAGAGACAATGAAATAAAGAGAGTTAGGCAACGAGCCATTCTTTCTTTCTCTTTTGTTGGTGTTATTCTCTTGTCAAATGTCGGATATATTTATGGATTTTTAAATCAATATTCTTCTTCTTCTTCTTTCTCATTTTCTTCTTCTTCTTTGTCTGATTCAAAGAGCTCTTGATTCATTGTCTGCAGCTGCTGCGCAGTAGCTGCGGACTGAGAATCGACAATGCCCATTCTCGCAAATCGACGCCTCAACAAATTGTGTGGACCCGTGAATGGAGCTTCTTGCACACCACCAACACACGCTTGCTTAATATCTTCAATGTCAACCGCGGCGCCAGTGGTGGTGGAATGAGGGCAAGTCATGTACCTTGTCATCTTCACCGCGCTTGCTAATAATAAACGAGCAGGTTGGAACGAATCCAGTCTTTTCCCAAAAGTACTCATAATTGAATCGAGCATTAGCTCTACCCACATAGGAATTGTTTTTCTCATGAGGAAACATGCGATTCATCTCTTCGAACCAAGCAGTGACACATTCGAGGGTGAGGCCAATCTTTTTAAAAGTGGCCACCAATGTTCTCCCCTGTTCATAACGAGGGAATCGTTTTTGTAGAATCAAACGACGCACGCAGCCAGGCATCAAAGCTGGATTTTCGGCCAGATGGAAAATGTCAGCTGAAAGATTGGAATCGATTTGGAGCGTAGCAAATTCTGCTGGTCCCGCTTGTGCGGGACCAGGCAGAATTTGCTCTAATCGGATTCAACACTTGCATCGTTTGGACCACATATTTTGCCAATTGAACCAATTCGGCTACCATTTTGCCTTTGGCAAAGCTCGCACGCGTCTTGACCTGCTTCACAAATCGAAACCAAAACCAATCCAATGCATCCTTGTAAGAAATGTGAGCATAGCCACCCGAATACAAGTGCATGCACTTGCTAGCATTAGGAACCGTTTCAAAAGGCACTCTGATAAGATCACTGGGAGGATTCTTTTCCAGTGTGTGATTCAACTTGAATGCTATCCTATCAACAATAGTCGCTTCTACCACATTCAAGTTGTCTTCGTTGAATCCATTGTGCAACAAAAGATTGAAAAAGGACGTCTCATTGGCAAAATGCAGAGCAAACGTCTTGTAAAAGTGCTTTTGTTCCCATGACAAGAGAGCAGTGATGAAATTGCGATGATGAAGCGTCGTGTCAAGAACGTCTGGAATGGAATAGCAGTAGAGTTCAATGTGCCAGGCGAGTTGAAGCATGGGGAAGATGAGGCAGGTGGAAATGCCGGCCGGCTCCGCCGCTGGCATTTCCACAACTCAAATACGCTTCAACACGCTCCTTGAGTTGACCAAAACAAAAGATCAACTCGCGCTTTGGAATCATTCGTCCAGGAAACTGAATGGGAATGATGGGAATCGTCATCGGTTCCAAATCATCACTGATGCGCATTCGTTTCCGTTCACCATCATCATGATCATCAACTGGCGGTGGTGGTGGCAATGGAGCCGTTGACAAGACGATTCGATTCATGTTGCCGTTTGCATTGTAGTAGGCTGTCCAATCACACCATCCGTGAATAGTCACTTCGGCAGTCAACAAGCGGAACGAATAAAAAAGGAGAAACGGGTGGATATAGGGGTCAATGGTTTTTGGAAGTGGTGGTGTGTCAATCTCGATGCGACGCAAGTCGCATCGAGATTGGCACCATTCCTCTACCACAACGATCCACCTCTCCCCTTGTCAACACCTTTGATGCAAAACATCCGTTTTTTTATTCTGATCCATCGTACATGTGTCCATACTTGAGCTCGAGCTCCATGTAAAAAAGGTTGCGGCGGCTCAACGCAGTGGCTTCGTCGTGCACATTGTCGACACCACTCCGTGAAGACCTTCGGTCGAGTTGAACGTGGCCACATCGGCCGGGCGAATCTCAATCTTAATGTCCTCGGCCTTGATCAGACGGCGCTTGACGTCAGAAGTGGCGCGCTCCATAATGTCCTTGACAACGCGGGCAGTCTCGACCGGGATGGGAATCTCCGACTCGGTAAACCGGTTGTTAAAGAGATTCTTGAGGTTCTTCTTCTGCGCTTCGCTGGCAAAGTTGTGAGTGCGAATGTTGCCACTCTTAATGTGCGCCTTCAGAGTCCGGTGGGCCACAGAGTCCTTGGTAATGGTGGCGTGTTTTCCATTCTTCTTGATGGTAATGGTGTCGGCCACAACCTGCGGCGAGCACATGCGGCCAGTGGCCAGAGCGTCAATGTCCAGCATGTTGACGGGGCGGTACACCTTTTCGTCATACTTGCTGCCCATGGGCGTGGCAGGCGGCGTGTGGTGCATGGCCGAGGTCGAGCTGCCCAACATGCGGTGAAGCATAATGTCGTCCGAGTGCCAGTCGACGGCGCGAGCACTGTCGTTGGCATCACGAATGATGCGGGCGCTGGAGATGAAGATGCTCTGATTGTCGCCGACCAGCTGCTTGGCATTGGCCAAGTGGCGCTCCGTCTGGGCCAAGTTCTGCTTGAGCAAATCGAGATGCTCAGCAGAAGGAGTCCAGACGTTCTTGCCCTTGATAGTGGCCAGCTCATCGAGAGAAGCCACAATGCGAACGGGCAAAACAATGGTCAGCAAGTTGTCAATCTCAGCCTCATCGACGTGCTTCTTGGCCGGCACATCTTGAGATCCAATGGACGAGGCCACTTCAGCCTGCTCCTGGGTGACAAACCCCTCTTCAGAGGAATACTCTCCAGAAATGTTGTCATCCTCATCATCATCAGAGTACCCGTGGTTGATGGGGGCAAGCTGCTTGGAATTTTTGTTGTTTCTAGATCCCGACATGTCTTTCCTCTCGGTATCAGATTAAAAGTAGTGGGTGGGGATGGATTGTTATAATGTTAATTATTTTAAATCCACACCGCCCCTAAGGGCGGTGTGGATTTAAAAGGACTTTTTATTGAACAAGTTTGCCCGCGCCCGCAGGGCGCGGGCTCTCAGGGCTCCTATGCATAAAGCACAAATTCAAGCATCCCCGCCCTCTGCCTCTTCATCACTTTCAAATAAGCCCAATCATTCAGCCGTTTCAATTCATCCGGCTCAAACTTTACCAATCTCCCTCCCACTGCGCACTTCCCACAGTTAGCACTGTCCTCAGCGTCTTTTGATCACTGGTAATCTTCTCGCGCACCTTGAGAAAAAGTAGACATTCCTCTCTGCCTTGGACGTCATTTGACCCGTATAAATCCTGGCCACTGCCTCGGACAGCGTCAGTGACCGGATGGCCACGTTGGGATTTACTTGAATAATCTGTTGAGCAGCATCAGCGGCGGCAATCTTGGCTTCCAGCTTTTGAATCAAGGCGTCCATTTCTTGGATGCGAGGATTCTTGCCCACGTGCATTTCATGCTCAAACCACAACTGACAACCACGCAGTGCGTCAAACAAGTGTTGCCGTGTTTTGAATCCAGCTGAAACCATAAAATTGGTGCCCTTGACCTTGCCTCTGCTAGTGCCGCCCTTGGAAACCGTTCCTCCATAGGCGTTTCCACCACCGATGACAAGAGGAATTGAATGGAACAAACCTGTGCGAACCGTTCTTGCACTCTAGGAGCAGACATGATGCATTGGCGAAGCGAGTAGGCGCCGCTCTTGGATACATGGCCCAGAGCCATTTTCATGGCCGCATAAGTGGTCGAATTGAGGATGAAATCAAACACGGCGTCGTCGAGAGAACTCAGCACCCATTCGGTAGCAATTGGAATGTCAAAGTCGTATTCCTCAATCATGTTGAGCAGGTAAATCTCATCGTCCAGTTCGGGAGGGATTTCGGATTCATTGAGTCCATCCGGTCTAATCAACGCATTGATGATTTCGGGAATGGGCTGCGGCTGCTTCTTCTTTGGCGCAGGCATGACCAATGGAATCACTTCAGAGAGGAATTTGCCACCCAAGTGCTTATTCAGGCGAATGAATTCAGACATGGATTCGGCCATGATGACGGGACTTTGCAAATCAGACAGTGATGCATTCTTACCACGCCACTTGTAATAGCCGCGAACATCGTGGTCACCAAGGCGAGTGGCAATCATTCCAACGACCAAGTAGAGGTCCTTGAGGGAGGATTGGACAATTTCAGAGATTTTGAGCATCATACTTGCGATTGCAGGCGGCGCTCGCGCGCCGCCTGCAATCGCACCTTCCTCATCAGCATAAGTGGTGGTGGTGGTCGTTACAGTCTTTGTTTTCTTTCTAACAGAAGGATTTTGGTCGCCATCATCTTCTTCACTTGAATTGGCCCTTTGCGCCTGCGGAGCAGGCGCCGACGACGACTGCTGTTGCGTTGGCGGATCCTTTCCAATCAATCTGCCTCATTAATCTCATACATTGGAATGTCGTAATCCATTTCCATCTCTCTCTCTCCTTCTTTTTCTCTTCCATTCATTTTATTAGCTCACATTCTCATTTTACTTGAAAACATCGCTAACCGTGGGCAGATCGGCGAATTCGTCTTCGTCGTCTTCTTCAAAGCCGAGACCAATGTCATCACCCACAGGCAAGCCAGTGGCAATGGAGCGCAGGATGCCCTTGGTCTTAATGGTGGCAATTGGCTTCAAGCGAGCATTCATGTCTGTGGCGACTTCTGATGCAATCGAAGGAAGTGATTTCTGCTGCCTGACGGCAGCAGAAATCACTATTCCATTCTTCACAATCCTCGCTGCCGGAGCAGCCGTAAATCCAGCCAGCACTTGGTAAATGCGCTGCGTCTCCAATGCATCCCCAAGAAACTTGGCCTTGCCAGACATGTCTTCAAACCGATGTCTAGCCAGATACTCGGCGGGGAATTCGCCCTTGATCGGCATCAACGTGTGATGGATTTGCATGTTGATGGGGTTGTATGGTTGAGCGACGGCGGGAGCCTTGACAATCTTCTTGGGCATGCGACTGAAATGGGCACGGTGGAGGACGTGTAGATGGTGGTCACGATGCGGCGGTGGAGAGCGGGCGCTGTCAGGGCGTCTTTGATGAGCGGAGCAAAAGCGCCCGCCCCTCAAGGGCGGGCGCTTTTTGCGACCCTGCCTTGTGAGAAGAGGTGTCCTTTCGGCCCCCTCCGGGGCCGAAAGGACAGACACGTACGTCTGACCCACTGCCTTGGTCTCGGACCTGACCAAGTGCGAGTTAATCTGCTCCCTCGCCAGAGCCATCTTGCTGCGAACCGCCGTCAGAATCGAATTGGCCACCACTGCCTTCAATTCGCCAGCCTTTTTCTCATCCATCTTCATCGGACTGTTCTTTTGATTGGTCCTGACAAACTCGGTCCAGTTGCCATTCGACGCAGTCTTTTCCAAGTTGGATTCAATCAGCTTTTGCAGCGATCCTCCGTCTTGGATCATCAGTTCAAGATTGCTGCGAGAGTTCTCGGCAGCAAGGGCATTGATGATTTGATCGGGCAGGGTGCTGGCACAGACGCGGTCAACCCATTCCTGGGTGGAACGAGTTTTGATGGGCGAGTAGTCGAGGGGGACAATGCCCGCGGCGGAGCCGCGGGCATTGTCCCTACTTCCTTGAAGGCCCGCGTGTACATTTCCCCCGGCGGAGCCGGGGGAAATGTACACTCTCCCCACACTCGCCAAATCCTTCACCTCCACCTTGTCCAACGGCTTTCCCGTCGCTGTCACCAAATCCGATCCACCACCCACCTTTTGCTTCAACTCTGCATACCAATTCGGATTGACATGCACCGGAACATCCAGACGAAGGGCTGGCTGGCTCAAATCCGAAGAAACCTGCAGAGCAAACGTAATGGGCGAATAAAAGTCTTCCTGTGACTTCATGCCAATCGCTTCGGGCTTCAACGATCGAGCATACTGATCAATGGTGAGTCGCTTGCCAAACTGCCGGTAGGCCTGAACAAGTTCGGGACAGTACTGCATTTCTTTTTTTTTTTGTGTTCCAATGTGTATGAGGGAGGCAAAGTGTAAATACATATTCAAGAAACCTTAATTTCTAATGAACATGAATGGTGCTGCTGCTGCTGTGGACAATTCCCTCCCCCCTGCGGGGGGAGGGAATTGTCCAATCTGGATCAGCCCAGAGACTGAAGATTATTTCAAAAAAAATATCCTTCTCCCATTTTCCAACCCGCAGCTCTTTAACCCATTCACTCACCCCATCCCATGGATGCTCTGGTTGATTGGACGTCAAGGAGTGGGCAAGTTGGATGCCATCAAGACGTTGTGCAAGCAACATCATTTCAACGATGAGCGCATCTTTTATGCCAAGGCCAAGTTTGGCAACACTGCTCACACACTGAATCGCATTGCTGAAGTGTTTGCCCATTCTCAACGACTGGCAGCCTCAACTCCCGATGCAATTTCAGTTGGTGGCGGTGGTCCATTGGTCTTGCTGATTGTCGAACACGCCGATGTGATTGTCTTTGATTCCGAAGAGAAGAAGGAATTGTTGGAATCCATTACCATTGGAAATGCAGCTGCCAATAGTCGAGTCTTGGTCTTGTGCCTCTTTGACCGATTGCCCACTGATTACAACGAATCCCGCGTCAGTCCGTTCGTGGCCGAATGCTATCGCAAATTCTTTCAGCAATTCGATGGTGCGCCCGCCTTCCTCTCTGCTCCGACGCCCGAGTTTCGCCAGCGCCTCTTCCGCTGGAATTTGAATCAATTTGCCCAAAACACGCCCCACGTTTCATTGGGAATGACGGATGAAAACTACAATGCCCTGACCATTTATTCGACCTTTGCCACCACTGCAAACATGACTGAATGGTTAAAGAGGGTCCGTTTGCATGCTCTCCAACAGTATCCCAACAAGGTAGAGTTGAACATGGATTACATTGCCCAATATGGATTCCTCTTTCACAATACGGGCGCACCTCACATTTGCGCCTACAATACGAGAGAAGTCGAGGATCGATATCGAGGAGCATGCAACAAGGGCCCATCGTCCAAGGCACAGCAGCAGCAGCAGCTTGGAGAAGGCGCCGAAGGCCAAGGCGATTCCAAACGTGCCAGAATTGAAGCTGCCCTTGGCAGCATGGTCGACGACGATGCCATTGCTGATGGTATCGATATCAAAAGGGTGCCCAAAGAAGAGGAAGAGTCTGACTTTAAGATCACCGGGTTCACTTCTGATTTTGCACACGTCGACAAGGTCAAGGAAGACTTCAAAGAAGAAGAAGCCATAAAACAGCAATAATGTTGGTCATTCAAAGGGGTCTCCCATTCGATCATGATGTGATTGTCAACAAACTCATCCCCCTGCTGTCGCCAATTGATTACATTCAATTGCGCCAAGCAATCTGGTTACCCAAACGTGCCCCCACCATGCAGCAGTTTCTTCTCTACAAACTCTTTGTCGAAATGAGTCGCACGTTTGGTGGGCAAGAGTTTGTCGACGAGAAGTTTCGCATCCACTTTGATTCATATGCTCATTTGACTGGCAAGTCATTGTTGAATCTGTTAATGGGAGAGCGAATCAAAGAGTATACCTTTATGGTCGATACGCAATCCATCATGGCCGATGTCTTTCGTGAATCGATTCCCGGTATTGTGGAGAGAATGGATTTGGATGCCGACGATGATGGCGCCCTGACGGATGCTCACTTTGTCTTGTTTAGAGAAAAGGGCGACATTGTGCTCCGCATCAAGAAACGAACCGCATTCAATCCAAATCACGAATCCATCAATGTATACCAGGGATTCCTGACTGGAAAACTCTTTGGGCATCGTGCATTGGATGCGATCAAGAGCATGCATGCTACTCTTAATGTGATGCACGCTGTCAAACATCATGGTGATTTGAATGCATTGGAAACGAATGCGCAACAATTGTCAGAATCCTTGCTTAGCGAAGCTGCTCTGCTAGTTTCCAATCATGGATTTGATATGAAGTTTGATTTTCCTGCAGATGATTTGAAATTGATTGATGCTTGGCCCAAGTTGGACCAAACGAGCCAACGACTGCCAGTTACGGTCATTCGCAAGTACAATAATGGACGTCGTGATCCAGAATCGTGTGTTTTCACTAGCAATTGTGGATGCAATGATATGCAACTGGAGTTTTGCAGAAATGTTCACAAGTGCACTTGCGATCATCATGTTGATATGAGAGTGAAAACATATGATCGAGTGAGTATTGCTTTGGCGGAATCGGGTACGATTGTTTTGAAGCAGGCGTTTAGTAACAAATAAACAAGCGACGTTTAGTCTGAGAAAGCCATTGCACATTCAAGCTCCCGCCACAAGCGGGAGCTTGAATTGCACCACGTCCCTTTTTATCGTCATGGTCAGGAAAAGAAGTAGTGGCAGAAGCAGATGCAGAAGAAGAAGAAGAAGCAGGATGCCTAGGAGGCGAATCCATTTGCTTCATTTCACACAAGACACTAGCACCAAAAGAAACACCACCCATTGTTCAACTTGAAATTAAGAAAAAAAAATGAAGAGAGGGATTCATTTTGAGTCCAAGCGAAATGATGACGAAGCAATGGCATGGATATTGAGTTGGAAGCATTCGCCTGCCTTGCACAAGATTATTAACAAGGATATTATGTGGATGATTGCTAACATGTATTTGAGAGATTTATCTTATTACCCAATGTGTTATCATTGCGGTAGACCAAATCACTCGTTTGGTAGTTATTGGGCTGTCCCCCCGGATTATCCTGAGAGTGACGCAGACTTTTGTAAACGAGATAATCATCAAGGCGAAATTTGTTTTTATTCAGATTGTGATGTAAACTGTAGAAAGAGACCGGCTTTATCATCCGATAGCGACGGAGAATCAGATGCTGATAGGCGGTATCGAGGCGTATACAGTCGATACTTTCATGACAGTGATTCTGGTTAAGTGTTGTTACTTTTAATAAATTTGTTTGATTTCTTCGTGTGTACATGGAAGAAAGTGGAGGGAAAAAAAATGGACAGACGCGACAAAGGGCGACGAAAACGTCGCAAATCTTATGCTTTGATTTTTGCTGGAGTATTGATGGGATTAATTGTCCTTGTTGGCGTGTTGTTGGGAATTATTTTGCCCATTGTTTTGAATCGTAAAGTAATGATTGATAACACAACAATTACTAGCGTGGCTTCGTCTACAATGGACATGGAAACAACAACAACAACAACACCAGCAATTGCTACTACTACGACTACTACTACTGCTATCACTACCGTAATGACCACCATTGCAAACGATTGGTCCCTCGTCTGTCAAAACTATGTGGTTGAAATCAACGCTACAACAATCCCGGTGCCAACGTTTGTGGGTAATCCGTGTGGGGGAACTATATCTCAAATTTCAAATACAACGTCCACTCCAGTCTACAGCAGGCAGGTCGATACTGAACCTACATTGACTCCAATCGCGGTCATGAACGTTACATCCTCCAATTGCACTTCGACTGTTATCGTTGTCTCGCAATTTTCGCGTTACATAGATGATTATCCTGGCAATCACCAAGAACAACTGTTCCCCCATCCTTACAATGACACTATTGGAACGGCGATCCCTTTTGACACACGCGCACCGGAATCAAATGCAGACGGTGATGGGAATTTCACAGTTCAAATCATTCCCACGCTGCATCTCGCTGGTTATCTTTATGACAATTCAAACGGGATGCGTGCGTTGATCAACTTTTCTTCGATTTTGCCAGTCAATTGCGTCCAAGTTGGCGCGCCACTATACATTATGTTTGACCACGAGTTGAAACGATACACTCTCGCTACGAACGTCAATGCGACTGGAATCTGCGTGGCAGTGTCTAGTAATTCCAGTATATTGACGTCGACCTGGATAACCACCATCATGTCGGATAGTTTCATCACAACGTGCGCTTACGATTTCAATCTCAAAGTGACACATTGGAGGGACGTATATACGGTTACTTGGAGGTGTCTCGTTGCTGGAAGTCCAAGACAATACGCCGGGTTTTCTGTATTTTTGAATAGAACCGCTTTGTATCTTGGCACAGTGTCTACGACTGTTGGAGCGCAAGGAGGGCTTGCAACTATCGTTTTTCATCAAGGAAAGTCTCCTCGAGCTGGGAAATGGCTGAGTGATTCGGCAATTGGCGCAATACTCGCGGCACCTCGTGTAACAACATTAGGAGAGTTTTGGGCTAATCAAGTCCGGAATATCAATTTCGCGGCATCCACATTCAGTTCAGCAGTACTCGAGCGTTTTATTTATCCTGCTTCGAACATTTCCCAAATTTGGGAATCTGTTGCTGTTGCACACTGGGGTCCATCTAATAGAACAGCGTTTATGGTTACCGACAATCAGACTACTTTTTGGGGAAATTCATTGGCAGTATTTGATAACAACAACCTATCTGCGCCAATTGCATTCTCGAGGGAGCAACCTTTTGCAGGAACATATTATTACAAACCGTCGCTAGAGTTTGATTGCGGTAGTAATCTTTACATTAGCACGCTTTCGACCAACGCCGCCCCACAGTTCAAAGTGATTGCAGGGGTACCAAACCCAGCGGGATCTAATGTTAATTCGAGGCAAATATACTCGGCACCCAACATTAGCGGGACAGACTTGATTTACACATACCGATTGGCTGTTGATACAAACACTGGTGGTAGTGGGTTCAGAGGCCCCTCGGTTGTCATACCGTTGGGAAATGGATCATATTATTCGAGATCGTCGATATCCACCATACAGGGTTACAGAGGTAGAGCTTTTATTGCCGCTGCATCTGACCAAGGTGTGATGGGAATGGCATTCTCAAGAATACAAAATCAAAACTACACGATAACGTATGACATGACTGATGGATGTTCATTGTATGTCAGATCGTGTGATCAGAATGTGAGTGTACTGATTGCACCCATTTGCGATTAATAAAGTAAAAAAGTGTTACTTTTAACAAATTTGTTTGATTTCTTCACTCGCCGCTGTGCGGCAAGTGAAAGAAATCTCATCTCATGGACCGCATCCGATGGCACCAACTCCTTTCCCCCAGGGAAATGTATGAATTCACCATTGCCGATGCATTCAACTCACTCCCTACCATGCTGGCCATGGGTGGTCTCTTTCTCTCCTTTCTCATCATTTGCTTCCTCGTCAAGTTCCTGCTCATGCTTCCATTGCGAATCAAATGGTGTGGCGCCGAGGGAAGGCGCGAATTCTCTGCCAAGAGCTATGTGGTGGAAAATGGCATGAAAAAGGCCAAGTGGGTGAAAATGACCAACCACAGCGTCGGATCGTTGTGGCACTTGCTGGTCGAGGTCTTTTTTGGCATTTGTCTGGTGATTTCCGCTCTACTGGCCTGCTCAGTGGGCGGGATCAACTTGTGGCAGCATAGCACTGGATTGAGCGTGTTGATGCTGGCCGTCACATATATTCTATCCCCAGGTCTGCAGAGTATTGGAGCGGGATTGTTTGTTTTTTGGTACAATCCTTTCCGCTATAATCAGTATTTGGAGCAATATGGTGGCAATATTGAAGGGCGCGTTGTTGAAATGACCACTGGTTACATGGTGCTGGCAAAATTGGATGCCGTTGAGCACTCTACCATCTTTTATAGAGTGCCCATGACCACTGTTTGGTCCAGTACATGGATTCACAATGTGCGCAAGGATTTATCGGAACCGTTTGCGACAGAGACGAGAGAAGAATTGGAAAAGAGAAGTGGTGGTGGTGCCAAATTAAAGATTTAAATTTGTTTACTGCTGCAATTCTTTGAGCAAAACGCCTGACCACTCACGTCGTCATAGTAATCGGCACCAGTAGATTGACAAGTAGCGCAGATTGGAGCTCCGATGAAAGGAAACGAGTTTGGATCGGGGGAGAGACGGGCGAGTAAGACTTGTTTTGTTCCTTTTCCTGTATAATAGGCCTCGTTCATCTTAATCCCAGCAGTAATCTGGCCAACATCGCGACGAAGCGCAAGTGAATTAGTGATAAACATCAGTTGTCCATTGGTAGTAATTAAAGTGAGTCCGATTGATAAAATTTCGCCGTTTCTGTCAAAAGAAAAAACATCTGTCATCGGTTGTATAAATTTGAATCTATGCTCTGGAAATAGTTGCATGGCGCCAAATCTCACAAAATGATTCATCATAAACAGTTTCCCATCTTCTAAAGTGTACAAAACAGTCCAATTCGTATGACCATCGGCGGCAGCATATTCATAGCAGGCTTTGATATTTTGTGCATCAGCAGGCAATTCACAGACCAGTTTGGTAATTCCAAAGTAGTTCAAGAAGTAGATTTTGTTTTTCCCTTTTTGCAAAAACAATCTCTCGTGAAGCACTCTTGAAAATCTCAAATCAACTGATGCTGGAGAATGCGACATGTAATTGATTGACGTATCCGTTGCTTCGTTTGAGCATGCTCTTCCATCCAACGTTACAGCGTACACCTTTGTATTCCTTGCCAAGTAAACATCTGCAAATTTCATACTAGGCTCCGTGGTCAAAAATGGTTCTGGAACTTTGTCATACGAACTTTTGCGTCGAATAATGTTCCCATCTTGTGTCAATATTACATACCAAGGCGATTGAACAAACGGATTAATAACCACCTTTTTGAATGTGGAAAACTGACCTCTTGGAACATTAAAATAGTATTCGTCATTTCCATCTCTTTCTGTCGCAGACCCATAAACGCTTCCAGTTGAAGTGGTAAAGAAGAAATGAGATGAACCGAGTGGTGCTGATACTTGAACAATGAATTCCTTTTGCATGGTTTCAAATACTTTCGTTGTGTTTCCGTCATTCAAATTGATAAACACCCACTTTCCACCAATCAATCGTTCATGCATCTTGTAATCCGTGCAAATCTTGTGAATCAATCGCGATG